>PVKU01009844.1:0-57901 GCA_004027475.1 Anoura caudifer | reverse complement strand
TGGCTTTTGTTTTAGGTCTGGTTGTTAATACCTGTGAGTTTGCTGTCTTTTTACTGTTCATATTTTTTATCTTCTTTTTCTTAGATAAGTCCCTTTAACATTTCATATAATAAGGGCTTGGTGATGATGAACTCCTTTAACTTGATCTTATCTGAGAAGCACTTTATCTTCCCTTCCATTCTAAATGACAGCTTTGCTGGATAGAGCAATCTTGGATGTAGGTCCTTGACTTTCATGACTTGGAATACCTCTTTCCAGCCCCTTCTTGCCTGTAAGGTCTCTTTTGAGAAATCAGCTGACAGTCTGATGGGAACTCCTTTCTAGGTGACAGTCCCCTTATCCCTTGCTGCTTCTAGAATTCTCTCTTCATTTTAATCTTGGGTAATGTAATTATAGTGTGCCTTGGTGTGTTCCTTCTCGGGTCCAACTTCTTGGGACTCTCTGAGCTTCGTGGACTTCCTGGAAGTCTATTTCCTTTGCCAGATTGGGGAAGTTCTCCTTTATTATTTGTTCAAATAAGTTTTCCACTTGTTGCTCTTCTTCTTCCCCTTCTGGTACCCCTATAATTCGGATATTGGGATGTTTAAAGATGTCCTGGAGGTTCCTAAGCCTCTCCTCATTTTTTTGAATTCTTGTTTCTTCCTCGTTTTTTGTTTGGTTGTTTCTTTCTTCCTTCTGGTCCACTCCATTGATCTGAGTCCCAGTTTTCCTCCCATCTCTGTTGGTTCCCCATGCAGCTTTCTTCATTTCACTTATTGTAGCTTTCATTTTTTCATCTAATTTGTGAGCAAAATCAACCAATTCTATGAGCATCCTGATCACCAGGGTTTTGAATTGTGCATCTGATAGGTTGGCAATCTCTTCGTCGCTTAGCTAAATTGGCTCTGGGGCTTTGATTTGTTCTCCGGTTTGAGCCATTTATTTTCTTTCTTTCTTTCTTTCTTTCTTTCTTTCTTTCTTTCTTTCTTTCTTTCTTTCTTTCTTTCTTTCTTTTTGTCTAGTCATGGCTGTTACATAGTGAGGGGTGGAGCCTTAGGTGTTCCCCAGGGTGGGACAGCCCAGTCGCTGGGTAGTGATGCTGTATGTGGGGGTGGGGTCTGAGAGGAAACAATGGCTCTTGCTCTGCTCACTCTTGGATTCCAGTCCCTTCCACCACTTCCCCTTTGCCTGGATTATCTGCGCATGAATGTGGGACCACCCGGTCAGCCAGCTGCTGGTTGTGAGGCCTCACTGGGTCTGCACAGTTGCCACCCCGTGCCTGGGGTCTGCTAGCCGCCGCCTATGCACCTGGGATCTACCAGCTACTGCTGCCTGCGTGTCCGGTCTGCACCTGTACTTTTTCCTGCCGTGACTCCGCCCCTCTTACCGGTCTGGATGAATCGTTGTTGGACTTCCAAACAGTTCAATTTTTTGAGTTCTGGTTGCTTTTTTGTTTCTAAATCTTTGTTGTCTTTAATTTTGGTTGTGAGAGGAGGCAGTGTGTCCGCCAATGCCTCCATCTTGGCTGGAAGTCTTATGCTGTACACTTAATACTTTGCTCTACTTAAGGAATAAGCTAGACAAATTTAAAAACCATGTCACTTAACTTCCAGCCAAGATGGAGGCGTAGGTGGACACACTGTGCTTCCTCTCACAACCAAGATTAAGGACAACAAAAATATAGAACCAAAAAAAGAAAACCGAACCAGGACAGAGAGAAAATTGAATTGTGCGGGAGTCGGACAACGATTCACCTAGACCAGTAAGAGCGGCGTAGTCTGCGGCCCCGCAGATTTCCCGTCTGGCGGAGTCAGATCGCGGCAGGATAAGCTGTTGGTGGTCCCAGGGGCGTAGTCACTCATGGCGCACAGGCAGCGGTGTTGCTGAACATGAGGAGGTCAGGCAGGGTGCACAAGGTGACGGACCGTGGACATACATTTGCGCACAGATAAACCAGGCAAAAATAGGCAGCAAGAAAGACTGTGCGATGCACGGCCCCAGCGCTGGGAAGTGAAGCCTAAAAGCACCCAGTGAAAATACTTGTAGGGGCTGAGATGCCTGGAGGGAGTCCCATCGTCACAGGAGAGTTCATTAGGGAGACCCACGGGGTCCTGTAGCATGCACAGGCTCACCCACACAGAAATCAGAGCCAGAAGGACCCAATTTGATAGGGGAAAGAGGCTGAGGGGACTGGAATCCTGGAAAGAGCCCAGAGCAAGCACCATTGTTCCCTCTTGGACCCCGCCCCCACATCCAGCATCACAACCCTGCAACTGGGCTGCCCAACCCTGGTGAACGCCTAAGTCTCCACCCCTCACTACATAACAGCCGCAACTAGACAAAAACAAAACAAAACAAAACAAACAAACAAAACAAAACAAAAAACAAAACCAACAATGGCTCAAAAAGGAGAACAGATCAAAGCCCCAGAGTTAATTCATCTGAGCGACCAGAAGGTGGTCAACCTCTCAGATGCACAGCTCATAGCACTGGTAGCTAACCTATCAGGAGCACAGTTTAAAGCTCTGGTGATTAGGAAGCTCACAGAATTGGTTGATTTTGGTTGCAAATTAGAGGACAAAATGGAGGCTACAATAAGTGAAATGAAGAAAAATGCACAAGGAACCAATAGTGATGGGAGGAAAACTGGGACTCAAATCAATGGAGTGGACCAGAAGGAAGAAAGAAACAACCAAACAGAAAACAAGGAAGAAATAAGAATTCAAAAAAATAAGGAGAGGCTTAGGAACCTCCAGGACTTCTTTAAACATCTCAACATCCAAATTATAGGGGTACCAGAAGGGGAAGAAGAAGAGCAACAAGTGGAAAACTTATTTGAACAAATAATAAAGGAGAACTTCCCCAATCTGGCAAAGGAAACAGACTTCCAGGAAGTCCAGGAAACTGACAGAGTCCCAAAGAAGGCACACCCAAGGAGAAACATACCAAGGTACATCATAATTACATTAGCCAAGATTAAAATGAAGGAGAGAATTCCAGAAGCAACAAGGGATAAAGGCAGAGTCACCTAGAAAGGAGTTCCCATCAGACTGTCAGCTGATTTCTCAAAAGAGACCTTACAGGCAAGAAGGGGCTGGAAAGAGGTATTCCAAGTCGTGAAAGTCAAGGACCTACATTCAAGATTGCTCTATCCAGCAAAGCTGTCATTTAGAATGGAATGGCAGATAAAGTGCTTCTCAGATAAGATCAAGTTAAAGGAGTTCATCATCACCAAGCCCTTGTTATATGAATTGTTAAAGGGACTTATCTAAGAAAAAGAAGATAAAAATAGGACAGTAAAAAGACAGCAAACTCACAGATATTAACAACCACACCTAAAACAAAAGCAAACTAACTAAGCAAACAGCTAGAACAGGAACAGAACCTCAGAAATGGAGATCACATGGGAGGTTAGCCACAGGGGAGTGGGAGGAGGAGAGAAGGGGAAAGGTACAGAGAATAAGTAGCATAGACAGTGGGTAGAAAATAGACAGGGGGAGGGCAAGAATAGTGTGGGAAATGTAGAAGCTAAAGAACTTATGACACATGGACAAGAACTAAAGGGGGGAATGTGGGTGGGAGGGAGTGTGCAGGGTGGAGGGGAATGATGGGGGAGAAATGGGACAACTGTAAACATAATCAATAAAATATAATTAAAAAAACCATGTTACTTAGTAAAAAATAAAAAATATATACTTAATATGAATGTTAATGTCTGGAATTTAGAGGAATTATTTTTATTGTTTCAAAATTATTTGCTGATTTAAACAAAGCTATTTTACTATCTTAGTTAAAGTCATGTCTTATAAGGCACTTAGATCTACAATCTTAGGAATAAAAGCTATCATTTATTATTTACTAAATCTATTCCTGAAAGAGTGTTAAATCAATTACTGTTGATTTACTATAATCAATTACTATATCCCATAAAACTGGCCTTTGGGAATTATCCTTATTTTAAGAATGTTGCAATTGATGTTTACAAAAGAAGAGTGACTTTCAAAAAACTGTGAAACTATGAAGTAGGAGAGCCAAGATATCACCAAAGTGTGTCTGCTTCTAGAACTTATTTATTAATTAAAGGGCAGATAGTCTTCATTTTCATAGGTCTTTTCGTATGAAGGTATAGCAACAATCTCATTTTTAAGACTCTGCAGAACCAGCATGTTATTTAAGGAAAGCAATATTCACTGGAAAGATACAAACTGGACATTGTAAAATGATGCTAAATTAAGGAAAGGATTAAGTAATGCACATTGTCAAGCTGCATGAGGATACAGAAGAATGCCTTTGCATCTTGACATTTAAAAAACCCACATAGTAAACATGATGTCATTCAAATGGCTCATGGTTAGTTTTTAAATTAGTGATTTCCATGCCAGAACATACCCACAGCATTAGTGAGCTTACTTTAACAACATTGAAGCAGAAATCAAAAAGGTTCCTCTAATCCTAGTTTCATGATGAACAAGCTTTTGGAACAATCATTTAACTTCATGAAAGTCTCAGGACTTTTAATCTATAAAATGGAGGCTGTTATAATCTTTGTACCTAACTAGCTGTCACAGCAATGCAAGCTATTCTAATCAATCAGTGACATGAAGTGACCATCTACCATGTGCAATGTATTGGAACCACAGAAACAAAGACCCTTTACTTTCATTTTAAAGATTTTTGCATCTGTTATTTGAAGTAGACATTGAAATATACATGCATAAGTGTATACATGCATTGAAATATACATAAGTGCAATGACATTCTTATATTTAAGGTATAAAAAATAAAGTAGTTGATCCTGATTTTTAGGCAAATTTGAAGATTTCATAAAATAGATGGCTTCTTTGACAGACTACTGATTATATTCTCAAATCTGTTCTTTTTCTTCCTGAGGCTATGGGATCCCTGCTTCCTGTTACAGGTACCAGTCTCCTTTTTAAATGTGAATGGCAAGATTGGTGAGGGTCATTTGTGCAGCTTTCTCACTTGAGCAAAGATAAACTGCTGCCTTGAATTTGATCTGTTTTTCCTCTTTCTGCAGAATGCAATGCATATGATTTGCATTTTAGCTTGGATGATTAAGAAGAGGTTTATGTCTAATGAAAGGCAGAGCAAATGAGGTCAGGGACCTGGGACCCTGAAGGTCATCAGGGAGCACAGCTGCCCTACTAACCTAAACTAGCTGGACTTTTACATGAGAGGAAATACCCTTACTTGAGTCTCTTTGTTATAGTTACCTAGCTTAGCCTTCATTTCGATTGATATAACATTTAAATTAAGTCTTGTAATACCAGAGGTGGAGAATGAGGAGCAAAGCAGTTGGGATTGAAGCTGAGATGGTGGTTATAAATCAGACCTTTAAGAGGCTTAAACTTAATCTAAAATATTCTGAAGATCAAGGACAAAAAATTTGATGATGAAATAAAAGCATGCTGTTTTTGTTGTTTGATTAAAATTTGCTTAAAATGTCATAAACATGTTCATGTGGGAGGACAAATGGCAGCTCAGGAACTTAATAGATGTGACACCATAAAATACTCACCACGACTAAGGCCAGGACGCTGCTCTGACCCGTTCTCACCCACGGAAAACATTGACAGTTTAAGTTGACATGCTCTAGCTGAACTTGTAAGTGCCGTCAAACATCTTTCAATACAGTAAAAGGGACTAGCCAGCCCTGACGTGGTAACTAGTATACCCTCTACCTGCAGTAATAATTCCAATATTAATCTGGTTCAGAATTTGTGACACCCAGGTCCAGAAAACTCTCTGAGTTTTAGCACACAGTGACATAGCAGTGCATGGCTTTTTGGTAGGTGGTAATTTAAATCAGTTAGGTAGTGATAGTTTGCACCATTGAACTCAATTGAGAGCAGAGGAAAATTTTTCCTCTCCTCCTCCTCCACCGTCAATTTTCTTTATGGTCCTGTGAAGAATCAAAATTAAAAAAAAAAAAAAAAAGCAGGGAATATGATACATCTAACTTACAAAACTATAGTTCTCTTTACAACAAAAATGTTATCCTTCCTCCTTCCAATCTGTCAATTTCCACTCATCTTTTCATATAGAAATTACAAGGTTAAATATTAATTTCTGAAGAAAAGTGACCAACCATCCTAGTTTTCCTGGGACTGGGGGTTTCTTGAGATGCAGGGCTTTCAGTACAAATATCAAGAAAGTTCTGAAGAAACTGGGAAGAATTGTTCACCCTATTTCAGGGGGAGACAGGAGTGAGAGTGAGAGAGAGTGAGAGAGAGGAGATCCATGAGATGGATTGGAGTCATTAGCGTTGGGAACATTTACACTTACAATAATCGCATTTCTAAGCTTATTTCAGATATAAAGTCTTTGTTCACCCCTCTGTTCCGTGCATGGGACTCTCAAAAATACATTTCTCTTTTACCAGTTCTTCTGTCAGTAGGGGTTCTCTAGGGAGAGAGATTTTATAAGCAGGAAAAAGAGAGGGATTTCTTTCCTGTTTATTGCTGTTCCTGTCAGCATAGTCCAAGGAATGACACTTCAGCGGGGCAAAAATAGCTGGTTCCAGGTTTCTTAGACACTCACGGCAGAACAGCCTCATCATGCCCTTGAAAAGGCAGCCACATAAGCTGGGTAATGCTACCTCCTTAACAATTTTAGCCCCAGCTCTACAGGGCCCTTTTGGGCTCCTGGGTTACCAGCATCAGCTGGGCAGCACCCCCTCCACAGAATGTTACCTCAATATTGTGTTTTGCTTTTGCAGACCTCCAAATCACTATATTAATTTTTCTGTTAGAATATGTAGTGTGAATTCTATTTCTCTATCCAAACCTTGAGTGACTGATAAAATTTAAAATTAAAAACTCCCATAAAAGTATTATTACATAGGTTCTGTAACAAAAAATAAAGTTACCAGACAATTAGCTTTTAAGTTAGATTGTTTACTGTGTAATATTTCTTCCCAAAATAATTATGATTTTATAATAAATAACTAACTAAAAAATGGGGTCCTAATCCAGGAAAGGCCAATAAAGTCACTTTTAAAATTCACCAGATATTAGTATAAGGAACAAAAATAAATTTATAAAAATCTTTTTATCTGATTAATATAAGTGCAATTCAGTTACTTCTTAGAAAATGTCAGAAAACAGAAGTTTTCTTACTCTTTCTGAGGTAAGATTATTGTTATTTCCATCCTACAAATAAGAAAATGATGGCACAGAGAGGTTATATTACTTATCCAAAATGACCTAGATTGTTGGAGCTAATAGCCAAGCCTAGGTGCCCTGCCTCCTATTAACGGGCGTTCTGAACCACTGCGATATGCTATTCCTCATCTAAGGGATACTATGCAAAGTGGTCTATGCTGGGACATCAGGAGGAATGTGAGCCAAACACTCATCATCATGAAGAATAGTACTCTGAGTTAAGCAAGAACATAATAAGAAATAATATTACTGATTTTTGTAATAAGTAGCCATTTAAAAATCTTGGCTTAATATTACTCTTCATGCAACAGAAATACTTTTTCTTTTCTGTCTCTACCTCATTGTTCTATTGCAGAATAAAATAAATCCCATCAATTGAGGTGTGTATCTGCTTCTGAATCTAGTATATATTATTTTAAATTAGAGGGTGTTTTCATGCAATTTTTTCAATGAGTGATTTAATTCATTAGGCAGGCAGAAATTTTGAGGGAGAATCAAGAAAAATATCTTTGATATTTTTATTGCCAATAAAAGGATCATACATAAAAAATATACATATTCCTTAGTAAGAACAATATGGCTACATCTGTTGTATTATATAATATATATTAGCTATTTAAGATTGAAAAATAGAAATGTAAAAGCTCTGATTTTATTAAAGTGGCATAGTATTTAAATATATTTTATTAACATTTATGAATGTTTCATTTATTTAGGTTAATATTTATGGTATGTTACAAGCATAACTCAGGATTTTTGTGTGTGTGTGTGTGATCTTAAGTTGCAAATTCTCCATCATGATTACAGAAGGCAAAAGAGGTATGATCAAAGTTACAACCAGACATTTGGTACATCCAAGAATATGGAATTGCGTGGAACACAGAACACAAATAAGGAATTACCCATCCAGTCGGTTCTTTTACATTTCTGACTATACCACTAAAAAACATGTGACAAGTGTGAACCAGGGTTTCCTCTTCTGCAAATGATGAATGCATGGAACAATAAGTCATTTATGTCACAAGTTCTTTTAAATGATGATGGGTCTTTTATTATTATGGATATCTGAGGCTAGGGTCAGTAGAGAAAGGAGGATAGAATGTTCTCACACTGTAAACTGAGGACATATATTGAGTTGAGAAGAAATAAATAATTAGAGACTGTGATTTTGGTCAAAAGTCCCATTCTACATCCACCCTGATTAGATTTCTGTCCTTATGTGTTATGCTTAAATGAGCTGTTTTATCTCATGAATAATTTTACAGCAGCACTGTCAAATAAAACTTTCTGTAATGATGAAAATTTATACACTGAGATGCAGTTATTGAGCACTGGAAATATGGCTTGTACAAGGGAGAATGTGAATTTTTATTTTATTTAATCTTATCAAATAAGCAGTTCTCACATTAAACACTTCAGCTTTGCAGGGCTTATTTATGGGTAGAAAAGTAAATTATAGTAGGGAAGACAGCAGAAAGTTTTGGGAATCCGTTAACTTCAAACAAAATTTTATATATTAAGTCTTCTGTATAGAAAGGCTGGTTTTATGCAAGGAACAGATAATAAACTAGGGCAAAACATGACCCCAGAGAGGTGGGGTATAGCCTCATTAAATCATAAAATGAAAGAGGCTTGAGGGACTATTTATATCAAATGTCTCATTAAAGATTTAAATGTAAATTAAATCTTAAGACATTAGTTAACTCATCTGAGGTTACACAGAGAAATAATTATAATGAAATACCACTCATTGTATTAATATTTAAGTAAACATGAACAACTGAATGTCAAATGATAATCACAGCATAAGCTACCTTATATGGTAAGCATTGTTATTGCCCTGTTTTACGGAAAACTCAGATTAAGTAATGTCCAACATGTGGTATTGCGATATAATATGAAATACAGGACTTGGTTGTTGTGGCTCAATGGATTGAGCACCGGCCTGTGAACCAAAGGGTCACCAGTTGCATTCCCCATCAGGGCACATGCCTGGGTTGCTGGCCAGGTTTCCAGTAGGGGATACGTAAGAGGCAACCACATAGTGATGTTTCTTTCCCTCTCTTTCTCCCTCCCTTGCCCTCTGTTTAAAAATAAATAAATATAATCTTTTAAAAAAAGAAATATATGTTTTGATATTAATACCCAATTCCTGGCCAAAGTTCCCAAACTCTTGTCATTTCCTAAGTGATAAGCACTATAGGAGAATCTTTTGTTACAAATATATTTTTTTCCTAGATCCTGAAACAGCCCCAGAGCAATGAAGTTGAAACAAGTGTCCTTTCCTATTTCTAAGAAGCCCTTTCAGCCATACCTGAGTTTACGTAAATTAGGTAACTTTTGGAAAGCCCCTGAAGATGGAGGACTGGCTGCCAGGGGAGCCAACAACATGATTAGAGGATTGGAATTTTTTGAGACGACCACCTGACCTCCTGGGAGAAAGAGGAGCCAGAAGTTGCATTAACAAATGGCCGATGATTTAGTCAATCGTGCATACACAAAGGCTGGCAAAAGTAGGTAAGGAACTCTGCACCAAAGTGTGCTTGAGCACAGCCAAGTAGGCTATAAGAATGTGTAAATAATGAAGGCTGCCAATGGAGCACTTAAGATTGTACCTACGTGCACTATACCATTGTGACATTCTTTTGAGTTAGTAAAACTATGGTAATAATCAAAACCTGCATGTCTTTCCCCAAACAAACAACTGCAAACCTAATTTTGTCTACCCTTGTAATAAAACCTTCATAAAAATGATTAAATTGGTTCAGAGAGCTTCTGGGTTGATGAACAAACCCATTTTCTTACAGGATGGGATGACACAGCCTAATATTCCCTGAGGACGGAAGCACCTGCATGAGGACCCTTATTTTTTTATATGAGATATTGAGATGGATTTTATTTATTTATTTTTCCCATATTTGAACCATTGTTGTTTTTCAATTACAGTTGACATACATTATTATATTAGTGAACATCTTCATATGTCTGTTTATTGATATCTTTTAAAATAATAGCAAATCAACTCTTCCTCTGGGTTCTATGAGGTGTTCTACAAATTATCAAACCTGAGGAGGTATTCATCAGGACCTCTGATTTTTGCCAAGTTGGATAGAGAAGTTGTGGGTGACCTGAGAACACACCACTTACGATTGACATCTGGCAGGGGGAGCAGTCTGTGGGACTGAGCCTTTAACCCACAGGGTCTGTGCTGATACTCTGGGCAGTCTGTGTCAGAACGGAGTTAAATTGTAGGACACCCAGTCAATGTCTGTTGACAACTGGAAAATTCCTTGGTGCAGAAAACCCCACACATCTGGTGTCAGCAGTATTTTGAGTAGAGGAAGCAGTGAATTTACTTTAACAAAGTTACAGGGACAGTAAATGGGGGAACTCACAAGAAAAATCCAATCTGACGCCAAAGTCTGTTTCTTGCCCTCTGTAAGAGCTGCCTCCCAGGACACTGAATTCTACTGGTTAGGAATGAAATACTGGGGTCAGTCTGAAGTCTGGTCTGTGGACCATGGGCCACATTAGGTTTTTCACCAGAGAGAGACCAACAACCCATCTACAAGCAGAGCCTGAGGAGCTGCTGCACTACAGAGGACAGATCTGCATGTTATGAGTTCTTCCCCATAACATTGAGGAAAAGGTCAATTGCATTTAATTGAGTACCTTAGTCATTTTAGCTTTTTAGAAATGTCCCAGAATTGAGTACAAACTAATCATTTTTCAAGGTAATCTAGAGGGATCAATACCTTAGGATGCAGTATTTACAAAGTGACAAAGATATTTCTGTGCTGGCTGTAAGAATACCTATCAGTGATGTGCTGCACCTGGCATTTACTGGCCATCAAGGCATTGCTTAATTTCAGGAATTTTGCAAGTTGCTTGTGCCATACTGGTAGCTTGAAATTGGCCATTATGAAAGGATTCGTACCATGGAAAACAGCAAATGTTAGAGATTCCAAGTCACCCAACTTTGAAAATCCAGTTGTTAAATATTTACCAGCACACCACTGTGTTTTGAGGGTCTGTGATTGGTGAGAGTTACTAGTCTAAATATCAACTTTAAATGCATTACCCAGTTCTTGTTCCAGCTTGTCATTTAATTGTATTCTATTTCTTCTACTCCTCCATGAATGCTCTTTTCTACTTCTTTCCTTCTCTACCAACAAAAACCCTACTTATCACTTGCCAGAGATTTACTCCAGCGACATCAATTTTTAGTTTTTACTATCTTCTCTGTTTTTCTTCCAGTCTTGTAGTTTGAATCATGCAAGTTTTATTTAATTCATTTCACTGGTTCATGTATATTAATCTCTTTTTTCAAATAGATGGGAATTATATTTATTTTATATATCTCACAGCACCAAGTATGGGTTTGTAGGTCATAAGCAGTACTTGACTAAGAAATGCAAAATGTAGGGGACACACTGAAAGACCCTGACTTTTTAAAATTTGCTTTGATTGATTTTCATTTTCTTTGACTTGCCAACGTTCAACATCTCAACACCTAACCAGGGTGTTCAACCTTTGGCGACTCTAGGCCACATTGGAAGAACAAGAGTTGTGTTGGGCCACATATCAAATACACAAACACTAACAAAAACTGATGAGCAAAAAAAAAAAAAATGATTTAAGTAAATTTACAATTTTGTGTTGGGCTGTAGTCATAGACATCCTGGGCTGCATATGGCCGGTGGCTGCGAGTTGGACACCCCTGAATTCTCACAGATATAGTAAATTCAGCTCTCTGCTTGCTGAGCTTCTGTATTCACACCGGTGAATACAGGAGAAAAACATTCTAACTAGTCACTAATCTTAATGGAGCCATTAAGGCTGCCTGACTATTGTACTATTATTTCCCTGATTCATTTCTTCCACTTGATACATAATAGACAACTCACTTGTAACATGTCCAAAAATAAGCTTCTAGTCTTCATTTTTAGACCTAATATTTACAAAATTATACCCATCAAAATTAATAGTAACTTAATTGTATCAAATAGCTTTTGCTGTGTAAAAACCTACTCACCCCCAATGTAGTGACTGAAAATAGAAATCAATTATTTAGCTAACATTTTATGTGGGTTGGCAGTTTGGGCTAGAATCAGCTGGGTAATTATTCTATTGCTGTCAGCTGGGCTCGCTCATGGATCTGTTAGCTACCAACGAAGCTAGACTGGGTCTGCTTTGAGGAATCCACTGGGTATTATCAGAGACAACAGGGCAATTGGGTTGCTTGTTTCTCATCATCTGGACTCTTCTTTGGGCTTTTCTGCATTGAGGCTTGGGGATCTAGGTGAGCAAGAGGGCAAGCTCGAATGCCCAAGCACTTTTTAAATTTTACATGTTACTGTTACCTTGGCTAAAGCAAGTCACATCGCCAAACACGGATTCAGCATAAGAATATTTAAAGGAATATCTTTGTATTTGGAATATGCGGATAAATGATGGTAAAAACAAATTGGATGTCTTGCTGAAGTTAATACACTTGGTTAGTTTTTTATTTACTAAGGCAAAACCTTAGGCTTACCTTTGGGAACTCTTTGTTTCATACTCCATATCTCATCCAGAAGAAAATCCTACAGGTTTTACCTTTAAAATATATCCAGAACCAAACCATTTCTTACCACCATCAGTGCTTCTTCATCGTGTAAATCATCGTCATGCCTCATCTAGTTTGCTACAGGCTCATAATTAGTCTTTCTTCCACCAACCCTGTGTCCATCTATTCTTAACATTGCAGCCAAAACCAGCCATTAAAATGTAAATTAGATCATGTCATTCATCAAAGCTGTCCAATGATTTCCTACTCATAAAAAAGCTGAGTATGTGAAATGGTCCATATTCCCTACAAATGTTGGTACACTGATACTACAACAAGGGGACTCATCGTCCACAGAAATGGGAGAGGTGGGGAAGCGTCATGGATGACTCATGAGTGGCAGCCTCATTGCAGCTGCCTAACCAGCGTACATTGTCCGAACAGGGTGATGATGCAGCCATTTCCGGTGCACCGGGGGCTCTGGGGGCAGCCTTTAAAAGAGAAGCGTGCAGAAAGCTACGCTCCTTGTTCTCCTCTCTTTCCTGGCCGCTGGAGCGCCTGGGCTGCTGTGCCTCGAGGTCCGTGTTGTGCGGGAACATTCCCTGTGCCCCTGGCCCCTGCCCTAGCCCTCCTGGGCGTGCCTGGAGAGCAGCGGGCGCTAGGCCAGTAAGAAGGGAAGGGAGGTGGCTCCGGCCTGCAGGTCCTAGGAACAGCGGCAGGAGATATGGAATGGGACTTAACCAACTAGTTGATTGCTGGTCCTGTGTGTCATGAGGCCAGGTGAGGAACCCGGTCCCACTCCCCACGCCCACCCCCACCCTCGTGGCCCCGCCAGGTAAAGGAAATTGCTGTGTTGGCAACTGGTGCTGTGCTGCTGTGCTGCATGGGCCCTGCCCAGACAGGCACACAGATGCACCAGAGGGGCTGCAGCTGAAGAAGAAGACGGGGCACCGCAGGTAGGGTGCCTGGACAGAGACTCCAAAGGATGTCTGAAGCAAGACAGTGACTGGAAACCAGCTAAGCCACCTGTGCTTCTAAAGGGATAGTGCCTTTGGGTAGGAGAAGAGGTTCCTGGTGCAGCCTTAAACTGAGCTAGCGGAGAATGGCAGGGTGCTATTCTTTGGGTGTCTCAGAAAAAATGGGCTTTGAGGCAGAAACCTGCCATTATTTCACACTGTATATACTTAAGGAAAAGATCTTTTCCTTTCCACTGAACTGCCTCCAAAGTTTTCACCTGTTGGCAGAGAGTGGTAGGATGCTACTGGTTGTTCCCTTACAAACTCTTTTTGATCTCTCTCACCACGTCTCCTCTACCTGATCATCTGTAGGTAGGCCAGTCTTCTTGCTGTTCCTCAAACTCACTTGGCACATTTGCATTCCAGGGCTTTTCACTATGTTCTCTCTCCCTATAACACTTTTTCGACCAGATCTCCACATTGTCCTCTCTTTCCTTTTGCTTGATCTTTTCATGAATTTCTCAGTGAGAGCTTTCTTGATCACTTTATTTAAAGCTACATCTCTTAAATCTGTCTAATTTTTCTCAGAAATTATTAGCACCTAACTAACATAGATTTAACACTTTATTTTCTCCTCCCTATCATCATGAGCATTATGCTTCCAGAGATTGTTGTTTGTTTATTTACTACAGAACCCCAAGCATCTAGTGTATTTCAGGCATGTAGTAATAAATTAGTAAATGAGTGTTTGAATAACTGTTGAATGAATGAAGTACTACTAAGGGGCTGAAACTGTCCTAGGGACAAGGCATGCAATAGTGAATGTCAAGCTAAATTCTATGGTAGATGGTATTATTGTTCCCAGTTATTTCATGCACTCCCTGTAGGAAGAATATACTTGTATCCATTGTCATATGAGTTGCAGTGCACATCCAAGTAGAAAGATACAATTTCCTGTTAAGTGACATCAAGGTTGGCCATGATATTGAATGAAAGCAAAAGTGAGGCCATTGCCAAGAAGAGATGTTAAGACCCCATGTAGTTTCCTACCATTATTTTTCTCTCTGTGCCATGACAATGACATGTCTTGGATAGTGGTGCCTCTTCACTCGGGTTTCCAGATGAAGACATGTGGAACAGAGCCTCAGCTGACACAACTGATGTGTAATGCGAACAAACAGAAACCCCTTTTTTCTTTAAGCCAGTGACATTATGGGATTATTTGTTAATACAAAATGACTTGGAAAAAGCTGATTGATGTAGTTTCTAACCACAAGAAGTTTACAGACACAAAAGGAAAGCCATCCAACTTACTGTAATATTTCTTGTATTCTACTTAATTGAGTTTAAATCATGAGGGAATCAACTGGACAAGGGAACTTTACATATTGCAAAGAAAACAGAATTCAGGTGTGTCTGAAGAATGCTGGGCAACTTGCCCATATTCCTTACAA
This sequence comes from Anoura caudifer, assembly GCA_004027475.1. Classification (NCBI taxonomy): domain Eukaryota; kingdom Metazoa; phylum Chordata; class Mammalia; order Chiroptera; family Phyllostomidae; genus Anoura; species Anoura caudifer. The sequence goes on along the minus strand of PVKU01009844.1, from coordinate 42,780 downwards.
TATGTCTTCATTCCAGCCAAACTCACACTTTCTCACATCTGTTTATTTGGTGTCTTTCTGTTCTTCAGAGACATTGCATGCAGAAGCAAGTCACTGGGATAAAGAGGAAGAAGTAAATTTGACCAAGTTGTCATGGTTTAATGGGGTCCAGAATTCCTATTACATTCAGTCATTTCAAACCTTTAAAATACTCTGATTTCATAGATTTTTTATGTAAGTACTTTATTGAAAAAAAAAAAAAAGCAACATTTCACATATTCAGGAGTCATGGTTTGATCCTAACAGCCCCACTGAATTTCTGTGAATAGAGCCCCACAGCCAGTCCCCTATATATGCAAGTACAGGGGATAAAACGACAGGAGGGGAAGCATATGACTTCCAGCTAGAAAGAATTTCTAAAAGCTTATACCTTGAAGTTCATCCTCGGAGGCCAATCCAGAACTGGATCCAACAACATGCTCCTTTGTTCTTTGCCTGCCTGTGTGTGCCAAGTTTTACATTTAAGCCAAAAGCAATTTGTAACATGTGGCAAAAAATATATATACATATATAGTCCTGACATTCATAGTTACCTTGCTACTCAGGTAATTCTTTATTATGTTACAAAGTGTTAAAATGGAAAAAAAAAGATTATAATTATGTCCCTGGGAATCAGCAAGCAAACAAAAATTTGTGTAAAACCCAGCAAAAAGAATAAATACTCTGTGGAGAGCAGTCAGGAAATTCAGTTTCAGATGTAAACTGAAAGGATGAGGAATGTATCATGGTGTCATGGATTTTATCACATAGTGGTGATGTTATTTATACCAATTTAAAAAATTTTTTGTAAATGTGTTTGCAGGTAGGGTCTTTCAAAGCAAAATATTCTTAAGTTTTTTATTTCTTTTTTTCTTCTAATATAAAATACCTCATATATTTCACATGCCTGTAGTAATTAGAAAATATTCAATTAGGAACTATTTATGATTTTTAGAATTATATGTGATACTTGAAAAGAGATTGTATATAACATATATGTAAATTATGATATAGGATAATAAAATGATTTCCTGAAGACTGACTACCTAACACAAGCTACTTGTTCCAAGGTAACGCTTTCCTTACCATTTTGGTTCATCCTTATCTAATGAATCTATCATCCTCAGAAGTAAGCACATTCCTATACTTTCTGATTTATTATTTTCTGATTATTAACTCTTTGCTAAAAGCCTATTATGTATTCCCCTACTGTGTTTGAGAAAATGCTATATAAAATATCTTTATATAAAGACCTCATTTTTCTTTCCATCTTATGCCCTGCTCTCTAAGGCATCTGTCTTCATCCATTCAGGCTATAATAAATTACTGCAGACCAGGTAACAACAACAGACATTTATTCCTCATGATTCTTGAGGCTTGGAAGTTGAAGACTGTGGTGAGGCAGAGCCTCCTATTCATTGCTGATGAAAATAAATCTACCAAAACATGATCTGCTTGGGAAGGAGAGGTGGTTGATCTCTCAGAGGAGAAGGTCCTTGAGCTTGTTCCTCAATGGGCTTTTATTGGATTCAATTTGCACAGGAACACAGGTAAAGCTTATCAATCATCGTCAGGCAGTAAGGATCAAACAATAGATAACATTCAAAGAACTATGAGGGCTTATTCTGGGTCAGGGTCAATTAGCTAAAGGGCCATAAAGCTTTGGGAAAGAAATTCATTTCATGCTTGGATGCTTATCAGAAAATTCAGGGCATTCTTAGCAAAACAGTTTTCACAGGATTTTATGCATTCTTTCTTAGGCCTGATCACCCCTGGGAACTGCTCATTACTGCCCAGGGATGCACCACCCTCTGGCATTGTTTCAGGTTTAAGTCAGGCAGGAGAAGTAAGGCAGCTAAAAGCTTAGGAGACTTCTTGTAGACAGAATGAGGGCTCAGGCTATGTCAAAGCTGAGGGATAAGGGTCCATCACCCCCTTTTTCTGTAGTCCCCTAAATCCTTCCCTGATGGCCCTTTTGCAACTGTGCCTATCTTAGTTTGTCCCTCCCTTGAGGAATCCTACCTGTCATTGACTAACCAGTCATCTGCCAGGGGCCAAGCAAGGTAAAGTAAAAGGGGGCAGAGATGGCGCCCCTGCCAGGAAGATAAGTTTTGTCTTCTCAGCGGCTTATAGTCCCAAGGTCTCTTATTCAGCCTTAACCATGGGGGGTTACAGCTTCTGAAACCAGGCAGGGTGGTTCCCAGTAGAAGACTGCAGTGTCAGTATGGTCAGATTCTGGTGAAGGCTTTCTTCTTTGTTCTCAGATGGCTGTGCCCTCATATGGCAGAGAAAAAAGAAGCAAGTTCTTTCTTCTTTTTTCTTACAAGGGCACTGTGCCACCATGAGGGCTCCATCCTCACAATCTAATTATTTCCTAAATCTTCGTCTCCAGGTTCCATCACAGTGGGAATTAGGGTTTCGACATATGGATTGGGGGGAGCCAAAAAACAGGTGCTGCTTTAGTCTATAACAGCACATGGACTACAACATTATTGTAATTAAAAACTGTATAAATGTGCAAACATAATAATGTTGGGGTTAAGCTTTTGATATTTGCTAATATTCACAAAAATTATAAAACAGTATGAATCTTTATATATAATCTCTAATTCAGAATGGATGGTGCTGATTATCAAAGAGAGTAAGTGATCTTTTCAGAGTCAGGCTGCTGTGGACACAGCCAGCCAGGTCCTGGCCCAGGAAGATGCCTGACATATCCTGGTGGTGAAGAGCCAACAAATGCCTAGCAGGTACCAAAATCATCTTAACCTCTTGACAACAAAGCTACAAGATATGAACAGTTACTATCCTCAGTTTTCTGTTTAAGAAACTGGGATTCGAGAGTTTAAGCAACTCATCCATGATCACACAGCAGGAAAATGGCCATTCTGATATTTAGGCCAAGGACTGTAAGACTAGAAAACATTCTCTGAACACATAATTTGGTGACTCAAGTTATTTTGTCATTATTTTTTATATACTCAATATTGGTTTGACAAGATTTCAACAAAGGAGAGCTCAATACACATTAATGAAGTATGGAAAAGTTGTCAAGGAGAGAGCACAAGATTTAAAGAAACTAGAAAGAAAAAAGGGGGCATTACCATTAATGAAGTAAAAAGATGAAAAACAGAGCCATAAAGAACACAGAAATGAACAAATCATGTGAAGCAGTAATTGAGTAGTTTAGTTATCACATCTACAAATCTGGTGCCATAGACCCAGAAATGAAAAGTTGACCAATTTTGAATAATTGTATTACTTGTCTAATTGCATGTATGTATCAGATCTTCATTCAGATGATCTATGCAGTAGCCACAGCTACATGTCCAAAGTCAACCTTGGCTATGATCATCGACTGCCCCTATTTGCACAGCACTTCATTTAATGCGGATAAAACATAGTATTTCCTAGCCATCAGTGCTTGGATTAAAGCCACTGTCAGTCTCTTCTTTAAAATTCAGACAACTCAAGCTAATTTAGCTTATAGCCCAAGGTTTCGGTTTTGAGCTGGTGGTGATGTAAGTTGTATCGTGAAGTTCTGTAAGTTATAGAAGTAGCAGGAAAATATTATGAGCCAAGGCAGTAAAGGCAGAAATTGTGGAGAAGAACACTGCAGAAGGTGAAGGCTAGCACAAAGCAAGATTTAAAATGATCTTCTGAAAGACGGAATAAAGGAATAGATCATTATTTATGAATAGTAGCATGAAAGACACAATCTCTGTTCTAGGAAGAACTTTTGTCACTAAGTGATGACTCCTACAGAGACCCGGGGTGTTAAAATCACATATTCTTTTTCTTTGCAGATTTCTAATATTCATTAATCAAACTGATATTTAGTATGTATCTAGTATATTTCAGACGCTTCTATGCCACTTTTAAAAAGTTAGATAAAATTCTAGGCCTTGAAAATCCAATAGCATAGTAAAAAACAAACAAACAAAAACCCCAGAAATTAAATAAGTTGAAGGAGTGTTAGAAAACAAGTTCAAAATTGTATGAGATTGTAAAGCAAGGCAATATTTTCTCACTGGTAATTTATGAAACAACCTCAATATTAAATATCTCATGATTCATTGTGGTCATGCTTTTTGGAACTTTAGACAAAACATTAGTTATAGTTTTATTCCACATATTAATTCATTCATTTTTATCAAACTAAGTTTGCAAGAATCAATTACCAAATGTGTAAAACCAATGTATGTATAATGGTACAATTTATAGAAATCAATGTTAAAAGAATTTAGAAATCTCATACATAAAACCATTGAGAATAATTGAAAACAGAGAAAGAAAACTATTATCTGATGGGGCAGGACAGAGAATTTGGATTAATTAAAGTAGACAGAGGAAAGAACACAGAGGACTTTCAGCCTTATTTCCTTACTTATGAAGAAGAAAAGCTTTGAGGTGAGTGGAATATCAAACATTGTATAAGAACATATGGGAGAATTATGTAAATATGTGAATGTATCCTTTCTCTGAACTTCAAAAATTCTTCATATTTTCTTATATGTAAAACCTAGAGTGGTTTTACATTACTTCATGTATTTGTCAGTTATTGTCTCAATTGTTGGATCATAAAGAAACTGAGTTAAATGTGTGTGCAGTTTTAAAAACCACATTCATATAATCACATCCTTAGTGTGAGACAGTCGGAAATAAAAACAAGACTCCTTTGCAGCTTTTGTGGTCATGAGGCAAAGAGATTTTCTTCTGAAAGAGAAAATTAGATGTCATTATATAAAGGGCATGAGTTGTTAATTTATTTTTTCAGTGTTTTATTAATCATAATGTTCATTAATAAAACTTTTTGATCTAGTAATTAATCTGTATATCTACCAGGAAATATCCACCATCAATTTTGAATTCAAACAGTTTTTCAAACAGCATAGAGAATTGTACCTTCAATAAATAAATCTTTACTGACATGTTAAACCATTAATAATTGATAGGATGAACATACTCAAAATTGTCTTAAGGGAAGTGAGAGAAAGATATTACTAATTCATAAAGTAATTTATAATAAGTATTGAGAAATAAAGGCTGACAATCTCTTCTACACTCTGAAGTGGTCAGAAGATACAGTTTATTGTTGCTTTTACTTAATCGTTTGCTAGTCCAAATGTAGCCAACATATTTAGATATGATTTGAAAACTGGAACAATGAAAATATTAAATAACTGTTTAAGTGAGTAACTTTGGTGTTTTTCCACAACTTCAGGTGGGAAACTTATTGGTGTTCTTAGGGTGGATCCTATCTGCAGGCACACTTGAGATTTCAGTTTAGAAAGAAATGGAAAGTATTGGTAGAATTAAGTACAATAGGGAGAGTGCCCCTGAAAATGAGTCAAGATTTAATTTGCATTTTAAAATCTAAGATTTAGAAAAGGATGCATAAGAAAATAAATTTCAGTTTTACAACACCCTTACTTCTGTGTCAAAATGCCTTTGTTAGCTTTTTCTTCCTTATAATCCTTCCTTCCCCTTCTGCCTTACAAATTAATACTCTATCTTTAAAGTGAAATAACAATTGCCTTAAGTATTATTGTACTATATACATTTGTTATCAGTACTGGAGAGACAGTCCTACTTATACCCATTTCATAGGTAAAAAAAACAAAAGCCTAGAAAATTTCAATAACTTACCAAAGTCAGATAGCAAATGGCGTAGTTAGGACCAGCTGAAATGCTGCCCTCCACCACACCTCAGGGAATCCTTCAACCACACGTTTTCACTTCTGTCACTGACCTTATTTTTTTCAATTAGCGTGAGACTTGACCTTTCAGGTTTGATTTCCTGTCACATTACTTTTAGTGCACACTGTCCTCCCATCCCCCTCCCATGTCCCACCTTTATCTTGTAGACTTAATAACCGGATTGTTGTAAGGAGATAGATTTTCACTCAGATGGTCTCAACTACAGGTTTCTTATATTATACTGTTTTATTATAAAAACTAATATTGGATATTTCATGGAACAAGAGATTAATTAATACTTTGCTCTAATAATTTCAGAAGTGAGAACATTTAAATATGAAATATACTTCAATTAAGGAATAACCTAAAACATATACAATGAACTTTGATGAACATGTGTGGGTATGTAACATAAGCTTCATAGTTTGGTTTTACCTTTAAAATCTTTGGAGAAAAAAGAACATATCTAATAAAGATGATAAAATGGCCTTTGATTTGAGAAACAAATCTTGTAGAGTTTAATTGCATAACATTTTTTCTCGTTGATGTGACCAAAATGGTAAGAGTAGAGGGTATAAATATGACCATGCATGATTTCATTAATGCCTTTCTAATTGTGATTTACAATGAACACGTGTGTATGACTCTGTGTGTATTGTTTGAACATAATCTGGTAACTATTTAATATGGTTTTTAACTTCCTTTTAAGAAAATCTCTGGGCAGATGCTTCACATAGGATTTCACTCCTAATGTCAAGTTTAGGACAGGCAGGTGGTAGACATCAGTCTGACCAAATGAAATAGAACATTTTCTTGCACATGGTGATAGCTAAGTGATAAGTATGCAAACAAAACTAAGAGGTACAACGTGATACTTCGTGTGGCCACTGAAAAAGAGGCAGAGACTCTTCCCAGCTGGACTTCCACCCGAAAGGTTGGGCGGATGAGAACAAAGCCTGTGTAGTGTATTTAGAGCCAAGACACGTAGAGAAAATAAGTCCTGTTACAACATTTGAAGCTGTGGATCAAACTGCACCTGAGAACTTAACAGCTGGACATTTCAGTTACATGAGGCAATAAAATTTTTTGTTGTTGTTTAAGCCAGTTTGAATTGCATTTCCTGTCATCTGCATGAAATAATATTAACCAATGTAAAACAGATGACTTGGATACAGCGACCTCGCACAACACGATTTATATTGTTAGCTTTAAAACTCATAATTTCTAAAAAAAGGAGTTCCGTTTTGTACAGAAAATGGAAAATAGTTTGGAGATGGTAGGAAGAAAAAGCTAGAAAGGGCATAAGGGGACTAAATAGTAATGCAAGAAACATAATAAATATTAAATAAAAAATTAAATTAAAAGTTCATGTTTCTTTAAAAAATAAATGAAAATAATCAACAGTGTTTAAACTACTATATACGCATCCATGCTATCCAGAGATGTAAAACACCTAAATATCAGTTTATTGAATGTTAAAAATATTTTTAAACCACATCTACATTTCCAAATAGCATATAGCAAATACAGCCATGCATTTCAAAGTGTCTTTGATATACTAATGCAGAAAATACGTATCTTTTAGTTTAGTCTTCAGAAGGGCAGACATCAATGGAAAGGCAAGGCATTGATGGCAGAAAGGAGCAGGGGTACAAGTACCTGATTCAAAGTTTTGAACTTGGGCAATTTTAGTAACTTTAGTTTCTTTACCCATAAGATAAAAGTAAAAATTATATTTAATAGAGTTTTTGATAAATTAAAATAGGTAAAATATACATAAAGTTCTTCATAAGTTACCAATTGTATTTTTAAAAAATAATTAAAAATGAAAAAATGATCTTAATTTCATTTAAAATTAAATAAAAATTAGCAACATAGCAAATGAAAGTGCACAGTCCTTAAAGATTTTATTTATTTTTAGAGAGAGGGGAAAGGAGGGAGAAAGAGAGGGAGAGAAACATCAATGTGTGAGAGAAACATCAGTCAGTTGCTTCTTGCACACGCAGGAGAACCAGGCTTGCAAACCAGGCACGTGCCCTGACTGGGAATCAAAACCAAGGACCTTTTGCTTTGCTAGACGATGCTCAACCAACTGAGCCACACCAGTTAAGGCGAAAGTGCAATCTTTAGATCAGACAATTGTACTTAAATACTAGCACTACAACTTAATAATAATGAGTCCTTGAGGAATTTATTGAAATTTTCTTAAACTCTTTCTTCAGATTTGTACAATTGAGATAATAATGTCTAGCTCATATGACTTATGATTATTAGGTGAGAATAATGTATATGCTAAGCGCTCATGATGATAGGGCATAATAGACACTAAAGAAGTGTCATTATTATTAAGCTTATTACCAGGTTTTGGCTTTATTATTTAATAAATTCATGTTTTAGTGTATATGAAATATCATGATAAACCTTTTTATATTGTATTTAAGTATAAAACTTTAAAAAACTTGATTAATTGATTTACATATAGGTCATTTTAACATCATTGTCAATGCTTTAACAAGTTAGGCTAAATAATACAGTTTTAAAAATCTAGGAGAACAGATTGGTTATTTGGATAAGCAGGTAAAAGAAATAAGAATGTAGTTGAATCACACAAAACATGTTTGAAAATTATCTTTTTGTTGTTTATCAATATGATTTTAACAGTCTTGCAAAAATTACTTACATGGTTATAATTGTATGCATGTCAGATTTAGACAGCAATAACTACTTCATTTTTTTTTACTTCAGGATGGAATGCTGAATGAGTTTTATATTTCTTGTCTTTTATAGACTAAATATCTATTATTTTTGACAGTTATTAGAAAGTTTACATTTATTAAGTCCTGCATACTATTCATTGGGCTAAGCATAAAAATTTTAATATAGGAAATTAGGTCATTTTAGACTTTGTATTATTAATCATTCAGGGACAAGGTTAGCTCCGTCTCTTGTGTTAATCTTATACCTTGGCATTTATTCATAGTAATTTTACATTTTTATGGACCATTTCATCTCATATTTTCAGAGGAGGAGAAGTCAAGATGAGGTATTTTCTATCTTGTCCCAGCACTGAGCAGTAGGAATCAGAGGAGAGAACGGTTCTGAAGAATAATCAGAATAAATGTTCAGTCAAATGCTTCATAAGACACAGAAGTGGCTTAATCATTTTGTGCCTTTAAAATGTGGAAATGGAAGAGATAAAAGGGCTTTCTTTCCCTCTTCCATAATTCACAGCACATTTGTACTATGATCATTGCAATACAACCAGAATAAAAAGGCCAAACTGGTGCCAAGGAAAATAGAATGACAAACTATGATTAATTATAGAAAAACACACATGATCATTCTAAAATTAGTTCAATTAAGCAGACAGAGAAATATACCAACTATGAACAATAGGTAATATTTAATTTTGTTTTTCTTCTCCTCAGTTTTTTTAATAAAATGGAGACTGATGACATATACATGATACTCTTAAGTATGTCTTTCTCCTTCTGTCTAAAAACAAAAAACAATACAAATAAATATACAAACTAAAATGAACATATCTACCATGTTCAGGGTTTAGCTCTGAATAATCTTTTATTTGCTTCCAAGATGTATGAAAGTGGCATGCCATTTGTTCCCTAAAGTGTACATTTTGTGGCACATAAGTCCCAGAATGCACAGCAAGACCCAAAGGTTCAGGAGGAAAAATGATTCCATGGTTGAGTTATTTTTTTGAGTAGTTGCTATTACATTAGCCTACTGAAGATACCTAGAAATCTTTTGATTTGATAAAGACTTATTTAGCTTTGTTAACCCCGCATTTCTCAAACTTATTTCTCTGCGTATCCTTTCCTCCATATCACTTTCTTCACAGATAGTATTACTTCACAGTAAAGTGGACCATGAGTTCAGAATGCCTGGGTTCAAAACATGACTCTGCTACATTTTAGATGCACCACCTAAAACAAATTATATAACATAGATTGTAAATAATTAAAAAATTAGAATACATCATTTTATATGAGGACTTGAGCATCACAGATTTTGGTTATCTGCAGCAGTCCTGGAACAAACCTCTTGTGAACAATGTGTGCCAGAATTTGCTTATTGTTTCTCCATTAAAAAACATCTTGTTGCTGGGTTATAAGGCAGTTCTATTTTTAATGTTTTTGAGGTAACTCTGTACTGTTTTCCACAGTGGCTGCACCAATTTGCATTCTGACAAAGGTTCCTTTTTTCCACATCATTGTCAACATCTGTTGATTGTTGATTTATTGATAGGAGCCATTCTGACAGGTGTGAGACAATATCTTATTTTAGTTTTAATTTGCATTTCTCTGATGATTAGTGACCTTGAGCATCTTTTCATATGTCTATTGGCCATCTGTATGTCTATTTTTGGTAAGTGTCTATTCAAGTCTTTTGTCCATTTCTTAATTGGATTGTTTGCTTTTTGGTGTTGAGTTTTGTAATTTCCTTATAAATTTTGGATATTAAGCCCTTATCAGATGTATTTGCAAATATGTTCTCCCATTTAGTGGGCTGTTTGTTTTTTTCATTTTGTTGATGGTTTCTTTTGCTTTGCAAACACTTTTTTTTATTTTGATATTGTCCCATTTGTTTATTTTTTTTCTTGTTTCCCTTAACTGTGGAGAAAAATATTATAGCAATATCTGGAAAAATATTGCTACATGAAATGTCTGAGGTTTTACTGCCTATGTTTTCTTTTTAGGACCCAGCAATTCCATTTCTGGGAATATATCCAAACAAACCCAAAACATAATTCAAAAGGATATATCCACCCCTATGTTCACTGCAGTGTTATTTGCAACAGCCAAGATTTGGAACCCAAAATGCCCATCAGTAGATGAGTGGATAAAAAACTGTGGTACATTTACACAACGGCATAGTACTCAGCTGAAAAAATGAAGAAATCTGACCTTTTGCAACAGCATGGATGGACCTGGAGAGTATTATGCTATGTGAAATAAGCCAGTCAGAGAAAGACAAGTACCATATGATTCCACTTATATGTCTAATCTAATGAACAAAATTAACTAACAAAGTGGAAACACATTCATGGATAGAGAGAACAGACTGAAGCTGTCAGAGTAAGGGAGTTGGGGGTTGGGTGAAAAGGGTGAGTGAAGGGATTAAGCAAATAAAATGAAGAAAGACTCATGGGCACAGATGACATTATGGAACTTGTCAGAGGGAAGGAGGAATAAGGGGTAGAAGAGAGTTAAAAGGGGGATAAATGGTGATGGAAGGAGACTTGACTTGGGGTAGTGGACACATAGTTCAATATACAGATGACGTGTTGTGGAGTTGTGTGCCTGAAAACTATATAATTTTATTCACAAATGTTGCCCCAATAAATTCTAAAGAGCATCTTGGTTGTTTCTAGTTTGGGTGAATATTAATAAAGTCTCTTTAAACATTCATGTGCAATATATTATGTGGGAATACATTTTCAAATTAGTAGGGAAAATAAATAGAAATATAATTATTATATCATATAGTACCACTATGTTTAACTTTGTAAGAAAATCCCAAATTGTCCTCCAAAATACCTGTACTATTCCACATTTCTCCAAAGCAATGAATAGCATTTCCTGTTGTTCTGCATCTTATACAGCAATTTCTGGCTTTTTAACTATTCTAGCAAGTGTGCAGTGGTATCCTATTGTTTTGATTTGCAGTTCCCTAATGACAAATGACACTGAGTATCTTTCTTTTTCCTTTTTTTCTATCTGTATATCTCCTTTGGGAAAAAGTCTGTTCAGATCTTTTGCTCATTAATAAAACATTGGTTCTCTATGCATTGTTGAATTTTAAGAGTTCTTTGCATACTTTTAATACAAATTACTGCATATATATGTTTTGCAAATATTTTGATTCAGATCTGTGGCTTGTATTTTGATTTCTTTAAATATGTCTTGGGCAGAGCAGATGATTTTAATAAGGTCTGACTTATCAATTGTTTCTTTCATGGATTGTAGTTCCAGTATTATGTCTAAAAATTCATCTTAAAACTCCTCTTCAAAGTGCTTATCATAAAAAAAAAAAGCTATTTATGGTGACAGAATGTAATTAAACAGAATGTGGTGATCATTTAGCAATACATACAAATGTTGACATAGTATCTTGTACAGTAGTTCTCCATTAAGCGTGAAGAATACATTCCAAGCTCACCAGTGGATTCCTGAAATCAAGGACAGTACCAAATCCTATATATTCTATGACTTTTTCCATACATACATTCTTATGGTAATGTTTTTAATTTTTAAATTAGACACAGTAGGAGATTAACAACAAAAACTAATAAATAGAAATATTATAACCATACAGTGTAATAAAATTTATGTGAATGGAGTTCCTTGCTTTCTCAAAATATCTTATTGTGTTTTACTCACCCTTCTTCTTGAGGTGATGTGAGATAATAAAACCCCATATGATGAGATAAAGTGAGGTAAGTGAGGTGGGCGTTTTGGCAGTGTTAGGCTACTACAAGGGCTACTTGAACACCAGCACTGTGTGACTGCCCTGGTCAGTCTGATAACTGAGATGGCTACTAAGTGACTAGTGGGTGGTTTACGTGTACAGCATTCATAACTCGCTGGACAAAGGATGATTCACATCCCAGGCTGGATAGATTTGATTGACAAGAGATTTCATCATGCTACTCAAAACGGTACACAATTTAAAACATAAATTGTTTATTTCTGGAATTTCTATTTAATATTTTAAAATCATGGTTGACTACAGGTAAGTGAAACTGCAGAAAGCAAACCATGAATAAAGGGATGGGGCTACTGTACATTTTAAATTAATATAATTTAAAAAAATAATTAAAAACTCATCACCAAACCCAGAGTTGCCTAGATTTTGACATGAGTTTTATTCATGAAATTTTATATTTTGTTTTACATTTTGAGTTAATATTTGAAAGTTGTAACATCTGTTTCTAGGTTTATTTTTTAAATATGGATATTCAGTTATTCCAGCATCATTTGTTAAAAAGACTATTTTTCTCCATTGAATTGCCTACGCTTTTTTGTTAAATCAGTTGACAACATTTGTTAAGTGGTGTAATAAATCATATATACAGTAAATAAAAGTGTTAGATTTTTACCCAAAGACTTTTGGATTTCAAATCCAGTGTACTTTTCGATTTTGCTCCACTGAAAGAGAGTAGATGTGTTCATATGTGTTATAACATTTCTCATACTTCAAATATAATTTTATCATCTTAACTTGTACCTTCTTCATGTTATCTCTATTTCTCTCCATTATTTACTTAAGTGAAATAACCAATCACCAAGTTTTTGGATTTATCATTATTAATAACTACACCAATAAAATGGGATTCTTCCGGTCACATATGTTAATTGTCTTTTGCTCTGCACATCAATTTGAGAGTAATCAGTGTGTCAGTTCTGTTTTCTCTGTGTACCAATTCCTTATTTATGAAGAATGGGTCTCTTCTTTTTGCAGTAGTATGCATTGCTGAAAATGAAGGCGACGGGACAGTGAAAAGAATATAGATTTTGAGTCATTTTGTGGCCAAAATTAGTTCAATAAATTACTAGATATGACATTATTTTTTCTTATACTGGGATTAATTTCCCCATCAGCAAAATCACAATATTTACATGTAACATTCAGTTTTATAAGAAATACAAGAGGGCTACACATGTAAATGAAAGAGACGGTCCCTGGTACATAGTAGGTATTAAAATGATGTCAAAAATGTAACATTTTAAGTGGTTACCATGTGTTACTTTACATACATTTTTAATAATGACACCATAACAATCCACACACCTGTCTCAAGGGTGACTGATGGATGGACCAACAGATGCAGGGACAGGAGAATAAAGATTTATGGAAAAATATGTACATCATGAAGACAGCTACATAGAATGGGCACAGAACAGGTTCTCACACTGGTTCCCAGATACCAGTAGAAAGGCTCTGATGTGAATAAAGGGTTGTGAAGTATTTTTTGTTTACCATTTTCAAGCATCTTTTCTGTTTCAATACTGTCTTCTCAACTTTCAAGCTTTGGCTGCATGCCTGCCTGCTGGTAGCTGCTATGAACTCTGTGAGCCTCAGTGATAGTCTCAAGAGTTGGTAAAACATAGGGCCATGTTCCAGCCTGACTATACCCCTATAGGCTGAAGCCAAGGCCCTTCCTGGTATCTATTTTTACAAACTTTGCAAGTTTGGAGTATACCCATTAAAAAATGATTAAATTGCGTTGTAGAGATGCTATTTCCCCAATAACAGTTTAATTAAAATTTAAAATTAGTTCAAACTATTTCTGAAACCCTGTGTTTTCTACTATACTCCAGAAAATACTAAGTAGTAATATCATCCCATTTTCTCATTGGCACAGTCAACTCATAAGAAATTTAAATTTATTTTTAAAGTTATCTTTCTTAAAAGATCATTTTCTTTAAATGTGCTACAAGTTGAAAAATATTGGGGCAAATAATAAGTATAAAGTTTTTTTAATACAAAGAAATAAAAATACTAAGGATGACTGACTGGTCAGATTCCATGGTATGTTAGTAAGGATATTGGTAATTATCTTAATGTATATAAAGTTCTAAAGAAATCTTTCAGACTTAGTTTCTGCTTTTATGAAAACAAGAACACTCAGAGCAATCAAATGAAGTGAGATGATTAATTGGTTTGAAATTTGTGGATTATAATGCAATCTTAGAAAGAAAATACATATTTAATTACATATTTAGAAAAGGGTGTACATATTTAAAATATAAGTAAGTTAAATGAAGGATATTTCAGTATTCTTAAATTCTAGACTTTAAAAGAAATGTATTAAATGGGAGACTGTGGCCTACTTACTATAAAGTTATATTTTATAAAAACTGTAGTCTCTTATCAAAGATTCCTTAGCATTTCAGAGAGATTTTGAAAAATGCTGGCCTTTGAGACTACTAAGGGTATGGCATTTCATATTCTGCAATGCAATATTGGCCTTAAATTGAGCCATTTATTTTGTCTTTGTTAAATGCTACTTGTCCTTTCCCTTGATTTATTAGTTTTATCACCTACAAGTTCTTTTCAGGAAAAACTGGTGGATAGTATAATCACCAAAATAGACAACTGATTTAGTCTGAGTTCGGGACAACTAGTAATTGGAGACCAATAAAATATCTTGGTCCCCAAAAAAAAGCAATTAAAATCTAGAATTTTGAAGGTGTATAAAACTGATCCTATTGAGTCAGAATATATATTGAAACAAGAAAGCAGACTTCTCACCTCATCACAGAGCCCCAAAACTCATCAAAGATTTTTTCTATGATTATGGTTATTGATATTTCTTCTTCATTTAAAGATTCATAAAATCAGTTTATTCTCTAGGAATAAAGGACTATTCCCTAAAAGCAACATTTTCTCTCCTCAATGATGGTCAGAAACTATAACAATACAGAAGGCGCTTGGTGTGTGGTTTGGAGCACAAATTCATTAATCACAGAGTAATACTTATTATAGTTTCTCTTTCATTTTGCCCAAGATTTATTGTCTTTGAGTGCAAATCTCTTGAAGTTATGTTGTAGAAATAATGCATTGAATTCCTTTTCATAGTAATCTTGAAAACAGAACAAATAAAAAGTGTTTTGTCACTAAGGGAAGAGCAGGAAAGGAGGATAGGCCTGAGGTGTGGACAGCCATGGGAAGCACACAAAAAGGAAACTAGGAAGTAAAAATCCATTATGTCCACACTCTTTGATTAAGAAGCCAAAGGAGAAAAATAAGTACAATGGAAAGGGGAAATATAAATATAGATTGAGACAATTTTCAATATGAGAGCTAGAATAATGAAATTGCCTAGGAAACACAGTAAAAGACCTATATTATTGGTGAAATATATTATGTTGCAAACATGTATTTCATACTGAGGATACTAGAAGCAGAGGCTGACCCTGAGAAGTACTGGCAGAGACTACGAGAGGAGTTCAGAACACTCAGCTGGCCGTGCCAGAATCTACGGCTGCGTGAAGTCCTAGTACGAAGCTGGAGAGGGATTATGTTTAGTGATTTAGTCAACAGATTGGTTGCACCCAAGAGACAGGGAGCTGCAACCCTGTGTTCTTGGGAGCTGAAAAAACTAAATTTAACTTATTTCTCATTGAATCCTACCAGACACCTAAAAGTGGAATGAGAAGTTTAGTTCCAAATTTCACCACACACAAACGGGAAAGTAAGTCCTAAGTATCATTTATTACTGCTCAGTGTTTCAGGCACCAGTAAAGTGAGCTGAGGTAAATTACAAAATCTCTTAGTACACCTGGACAGCAGGTAAATAAGAGGTAATATCTGAGAAAAATCTCTGAATCCGAATAACATCTTTCCTTTATTTCTGTGAAATTACTAATTTTGTCAGGGTTGTATAAAACACTCAGGACTGTAAACATGATGCAGAGAAATGGACAGTTAATATGAACAGGGAATATGTGAAAAGAAATGCTTTTAAATTGAAATGGAAACTAATCTAAGTATAGTCATTGGATTAGTGATGAAAATAAAACAATAATAACAACTCTAGACAACATACTCATTTAATAGAATATTTCAAAATATTCTACAGGAAAACAATTCATTTACAGAGATTATTCTAATATATAAAAATAGAAAATAGACTTTTCTCATTTTTTTATTTTACAAAGTACTCATAAAAATGTTTTTCACCATTCAGCCTCCCAACATATATTAGATTCCTCTTTAGCAAAATAATAAATTACCTAAATATGAGAAAATTCACACAACTTGAAAAAAATGATGCTAGTGTTTACATAGATTTCAATATCAAGAACAATGAGTAGTATAAGATGAAAATATAAAGATGATAATACTGATTCAAAGGTGTTGTGTGTTAAAGTCCAGGAACTGAGTGGGAATTAATTGAATTTTGGGGATAATTTCCAAGCGCTCTGCAGAGAACGGAGAGTAGAGTAACAAGGAGATTGGAGAATTGGGAATAGAGCATTTATGTGACCTTTGTTGAATTGCTTATTATCTTGATCACTCACTTTTTTCTTTAGTGTAAATGGAGAAAATATCCATATCTAAGCATTTTGAATATTTAAAGAGATAATACAATGCATCCTAGGAACCGCATTTTGAGCTATATTTATGAATATAACCAAGATGCTTGGTCTATTGGGTCTAAAACCCTGACCCTCCAGAAGTATAGTTGCATAAGGACCTTCACAGGATAGTTATCATCTCATAGAAAGAGAAAGCACATAGAACTTGTCTACTAATAATGCCTTTCTGGTTGCAGAGCAACAAGAGGGAAGTCTCCTCTGGAAGTTGGCTGTGTCTCCTACTAAACTAGAACAACATTGTGTCCTGTCCTAGAGAAGGTGACCAGCTGAGAGTTGTCTGCTAAAAAGCAACTTCCCAAAAGTATACTCTGGAGTGACATCATCTCTCCAACAAGGAGATGGCCCAGAAGAAACTAGAGGATTCAAAAAGTTCCTGGCAGGAGGAGGCAAAGCCCACAGTCTGCATTAAGTGCACTGCAGTAGAAGATGCCAAGAGGTGGAGCAGCTCTCCTTGGATGGTGTGACTCGAACTATGGAGGCTGAACAGCTAACATTTACATTTTCATTTTTTATAAGACTATTTATTCACTTTTAGACAGGGGAAGGGAGGGAGAAAGAGAGGGAAAGACACATCGATGTGTGGTTGCCTCTCACACCCCGCCCTCTGCCCACACATTGGGGGCCTGGCCCGCAACCCAGGCATGTGGCCTGCCTGGGAATCACACTGCAGTGCTTGGTTCACAGTCCAGTGCTCAGTCCACTGAGCCATGCCAGCCAGGGCTAACATTTACATTTTCTAGACTCCTTTGCAACTTGGTTGTAGATAAAATTTAGATTTGGCTAACCAGATGTATTTGTGTGGATAATGAAGGCATAAATGGGGTGGAGTGCAAAATTCTGCAGTTTCTGTGGTTTTGACTGACATGCATAATTGCAGAAGCTACCGTTTTTCTGAGCAAAGTCTGAGTCACTAACTTAGGGATGTCAGGGGGGAAGGCATGGGCATTAGTTTTGTTGAGGTCATACATATTTGGATAGGATAGGCTTCTGTGCAGCTTCCTGAATATGACAGGATTTTAATATTGCGATTTCTGATGGAAGCCATGATGCCAACATTCTCTAAATTATAGAAAAGGTAGTGATAATTTGGTATCCTGCTTCTATGATTTACGACTTTGGGAGACATTCCCAAAAGCTAATTTAAACGCTTGCTCCTTCTGCTCTTTTTACTCTGCCATAACATTAGACACCAGAAGGTGACAGGCAGCAGGCACTCAGAAACACAGTGGCGTGAGATTGGTTATCTTCCTAGCTGAGTGCATGGCTGTCCTCATGAACTTAAGAAAACAGATACTGGTATCTGCATAGCACACTATGATGAAACAGTTACTTTAACTAGCCTGAGGGGCTGAAGTGAAATACCTATTGAAAACAAGTTTTTAATAGTCTGAGGGTCTGCTACAGATTGTCATGACAAAAATAAGAAATATAGAGATATTACAATAATCTGACAGCTTCTAAATCTGCTAAATAACTTTTTTGAATTTTAATTTTTATTTTTTAATTATATTTTATTGATTATGCTATTACAGTTGTCCCATTTCTCCCCCATTATTCCCCTCCACCCTGCACACCCCTCCCACCCACATTCCCCCCTTTAGTTCATGGCCATGTGTCATAAGTTCTTTAGCTTCTACATTTCTCACACTATTCTTATTCTTAAAATAATGTCTCATGTAAAATCATGCCTTAGAATAGTTCCTTCTTATTACAATTTTACATGAATAACTCTATCATCAGAGGAAAGAGTTATGAAGAGTTCAGAATACCAATCATTTTATGTATTTGACTTCCAAGATTTATTGCAATATTTGTCACAGTTACATAATTTTAATTTCTTGGACAGTAACATTTTTATGCCACATATTGCAGCATCACTTTGGAAAATGTACTCAAGTAAATATTCCTCCAAATCTCAAAAAGTAGCTAGTTAATGAATAAAAACCTAATGCTTTTACAGTTAAATAAAATAACCTGAAAAGAAATAAAGAAACATAATATTTAGCTTTTCACATTATGACTAAAGTGTGTATATTGGAATTTTTAATGCAAAAAAAAGTAGAATGTTTTTCCTATGTACTGGGACTGTTAAAAATCATTAAGCATTATAACAAAGGAGTGTCAACTGAACATTATAAGGCTTGAGAAATAACAATAAAGTTTTTCTGGTCTTTTTCATTCCAGTGAGACTGAGCTTAAAGCTCTAACAAGAAACATCAAATTAAAACAAAAAACAAAAAACAGCAGATGCACACTGTTTATTTTTCTGATACCAAGTATATCTGAAACCAGGTCTCCTTCTTCTTTCTTACTCTGCTTCTAAATGTAATTTTAAATAAAGTAACACATATATTTTCACTCACCTTTTCCCATCTCCCTTTTTGAATTTCAGCTGTAAAAATATATCATTTTGTAGAAAATATTCTCCAGAGATGAGGCTTCCTGAAAGGGTATTTCATTATTACAAAAGGGCAAATATGTTAGCTTTAGCCTTATAATTTACAGCTTTATTCTTCTTTGCACAATGCCTTTAAAGTTCAATGACAAATCTAACAATTTCCTTAGAAATATTGAGGAAAGTGCCAAGGAGATTTTATTTCCTTTTACATGAAGAACATATATATATGATTTCTATGTAATGGAAGTTTTTTTAAAAATATATATATATTTTATTATTTTATAAAAAGTTGTTGTTCTTGTACAGTTTTCTGTCTTTTACAACTTTAACAGGAACCTAATCAACAAAACAAACAAGCATAATATAACCAGACACTGAAATTGAGAACAGACTGACAGTCACCAGAGGGGAGAGGGGAGGGAATTTCAGGGGAACAGCGGAAGGGTTTAGAGCAACAAGTATGTAATGGAAGTTTGCTGATTAAGTACATTGGGAACAAGAAACATTTCTGTATCTCAGATTCAAAAGAAGTTTTAAAAATAATAGTACCATATAGATTTTTATAATGAAATTAATGAAATTTTATAATGAAAACAGGCCTCATTGCCCTGTTTTCTCTTTGTTTCCAGTAGGGAAATGTTAAGGATGCATATATGCAGGAGTATACATGCATATGTATATACATATGAATACCTAAATAAGTATATGCATGTATATGTGTAAATGTACAAGTAAATATATGAGTATGTGCCAGTGTATTTCTTCATTAAAAACAACTTGGTTTTTCCTGAGGACAATGTGGGTATTTCTTCCTGTGGTCAGTCTGCTCCTTTACTTGGAAAGCCTTTCATCCCCACTATCTTCCATCCATGGAAACACAAAGCAGTTGATCTCCTAATTTAATAATGGCATCTGGTAAAGTTATTTTTACCTGTCTTTTCTTGATTCTATAGGTCAGTTCTTTGAACCTAAAAACTTATTTTTTTTCCATCTTATTTACTGCACTGTCTCATTACTGGTAGTTGTTCAAAAATTGTTTCCTATATGGATGAATGGATTTTTCTCACATCATGTAAAGTTCCTTATTTCCTTTATCATCTCTTCCTGAACACAGATTTGCTGTTTGATACAGTGTTCCTGCAGATGCTGTGAGGCAAGTTCTCTATAAAGCCCCCATGGAAGCAGCAATATTTATAACTGTTTTTTATTTCTTAATTTTTATTGCTATTTATTCTATTACAGTTGTCCCAAATCCCCCTCTTTGTACCCCTCCATCCAGCTCACCCTCCTTCCCACACTCATTCCCCATGCCACTGTCCATGTCATGGGTCACTCGTACATGTTTTTTGACTAATTTCTTCCCCTTCTTTTTACCATTCCCCCATCCTCCCTCCCCTCTGGCAGCTGTCAGTCCATGTTCTATGTCTCTAGTTCTGTTTTACTCATTAGTTTATTTAATTTCTTAGATTCCTTTTATAAGTGACACCATACAGTATTTGTCTTTCACCACCTGGCTTATTTCATTTAGCATAATAGTCTCCAGCTCCATCAGTATTGTTGCAATAGATAGGAGTTCTCTTTTTCTTTCTGCTGCATATTATTCCATTGTGTAAATGTACCACAGCTTATTTTGTAACTTTAGTGACACTTTTTTTTGTTTCTGAAAGTTTTTTTCCAGCACTATTTAGACCCCTTACACCCCTCCACCCACATTCATCACACTGTCGTCCATGTCCATGAGTCCTTTTTCCTTTGTGCTAAGTCCTCCACCTCCTAACATTAACTCCCCTTAGCTGGCATCCTGCTCTCTGTCTATGAGTCTGTCTCAGATACTTTGCTTGTTAGTTCAGTTTGTTCATTAGATTTCACATATGAGTGAAATCATATGGTATTTGTCTTTCTCTGACTGGCTTATTTCACTTAGTAGTTTTTATATCCACTTGTCTACTGACGGGCATTTCTTCTGCTACTTTAGTGGCTTAGTTGGGGAGGCATGTAATATAGCTGGAAGCAGTGTGACATGTTAGAACATCATAAGGAAGAGTTTGAGCATCATCTCAGTTTTGTGATGAGCAAAACAAAATAATAAGGTCTATCCCATGGGTTTTATTTTATAAAGGAAAAGCAATGAATGTAAAATAATTAGTAAGGCCAAGCACATAACAGGCAGGCAATAATGCCAGAATAATAATAAAGAACCCTGTTTCTCAATGAATAAAAAAACATTCTAGGCAAAATAACCTGGGAATTGTTTCTGCAACATCCTGTCCAGTTGTAGTGACTTTGTGTCTCCTTTTGTCCTGGACTGCATGATTTATTCCTGTTGTCATCACATCATTAATAATATTTCTTTTACTTGCAAGAAGTTTTCTACTTTGGAAAATAAATGATATGATCACCTTATTCCAAGTCCTTCTTTATGCTCCCTTTATATTTAGAAGTATTATTGAACCATCCACGAATTTTAGAATTGGCAAATTTCTGTAATCCAAATAAGCAAATTGGAAAAGCATTACTGATCTTTCCCCCTTCTCTTTAGAAAAACAAACAAACAAACAAACAAACAAAGTAAGTTTTAGGTTATGCGATAGAAAAATATCTTTCTGTGGTGTAAGAATAATTACATTACTCCATTTTTGTTAAAAAGTAATTTTAAAATACATGCATGCTTCTTTATTTTAATGTTGAAAGAAAATTGCATCATTTCACTATTTTCGGCTTATTACAAAAACTGAAACAAAAAGTTTGTTCTGTAAAGTTTTTAGACTTCAGTTTTTCAGAAAACTAGAAAGTTAAATAAAAAAGACAAAAACATTATTAAACAAATAAGAATATACCTACATAAGAAATGTCAGAAAAAGACATACCAGAAACCAAAATATTTCTTCAAAATCTCTTAACATGGATAGGATTGCATAAAAATTAATTTTAAAATGAAATGGCAATTGACATTTAAAAAATTACTTATGACTCCTCTTAAACATCTTACGAAGATATAAACACACCTACTTATAAAGCTAAGCAAAAAACCATCAGAAACGTCATCTTTACATGAAATAGCTAAAAAAATTACAATGCAATGGTTATATAAACAGATACTTTCTGAGAAGTAATTCTTTTTTTGTTTGTTTGTTTAATTTGTTACAAGGTCCTACTACTTTGTAATGTTTATAAACACAGAAATAATTGTCATAAATTAGAAATAGACTGGGCTTTGAATCTTAGTTTGCTGATTTTTGTTTTGTTTTGTTTTGTTTTTTCTCCCGTTACTCTGAACCAGGGATTACAAAATTTGCCTATCTGTACTTACAAAATACAGCATCAAGAAAAAAGAAGTGAGATTGAATAGATAGCTTGTATAGGGGCAATCCTTTGACCTTGATGTTAAATTGTTAATGCCTTATACCAGTCTACCTGCAATGCTTAATCTTTATAAGATCACATTGCTTTTAAAGTTAACAAGTAGGTCTCAGTAATTATTTCTCATTCTTTTTTTTAATATTTCACAAAATTTCAAGTAAAATAACTAGCATGTTCAGAGAAAGAAAGAATTGCACTTTTGAAATGAAGATTGGCCTAGAAGCCTGACCCAAGCTGAGACTCTCAGAAAATACTCATTTGTGTAGTGGTAGTTATTTCTGTGAGGAAGCATTTTCTTCACATGCTTGATTCTCATTTTTGCTTGAGTGATTTGTATTGTGAGACACCAAATGGTTATTTGCTTGGCTAGAAATTATCTTATTTTTTTAAATGCTCTGTTGTGGTGGCCTGATGATTCTTCACACAGTATGGATTAATAAAAAATTTCTTTCTTACTTACACTGAGCTAATACATGTGATCTCCCCTTGTCAAGATCTAGAGAATCGTAATACAGAGCATCTTTGAGCTTCATGGTAGAGCACACTCTGAATAACACCCACATTGGGGGTCTTATAATAGCGGGGGCATAGGATAGAGGTGGGGTTCTGAAAGAGCTGCCAAAAGGAAAGCAGAGAGAAGCTAAAGACAGCCACGTCATCACACTTCTACTCTAATAGTGGATTTCGTTGAATACAAGCCTAATAACCATTTCTAAACCCTATCAGCTCACAGAAACCTTACCTAACAATCTTCCAGCTCCAGGAAATAAATTATGACATATGTAAGTCACTATTTATGAAGCTATGGATATGACCCAATTCTGAGTTATAAAATTAATTTAACAGGTCCAAACCAATTTAAACTGTAGGAAAAATCTCAAAGTGCTTTTTCCTAGTGTATGTTAAGTATAATTTAATACAATTTATATTTTTACTGTAAATATAAATTACATAATATTTTTTATATAAAAATGACCTTCTTACTGTGGGATACTCTTGAAACCATGGATGTAAGAAAACCATCAAAACCCTGTCCACATTGTCATTGATTTGTCTCTTGAAGGACAATGGTTGTGGTCTGATCATTCATCCTCAATATGTTTGCTAGGTGTTTTGGGGGCAAAATGCATTCCCTTACAGAAGGAGAGTAGAAGGGCACAGCTTTTTAAACGTATTTTCCTTTTTCACTGTTACAGTATCCCGTGTTAATTGATGCTTAGATTCACTGCAACTAATGTGTGAATATTTTTCTTATGCTGAAGATGACAGAACAAAATGATAAGAAAAACCTGGACCCTTAATGACATTACTAAGTCACTGTATAAGGGGACTAAATGGTAATGGGAAAAAATAAAAATAAAAAATTTAAAAGTCACTGTACTAACTGTGAAATAGCCCAAGTTCAACATCCTTGTTAATTTATGTGATAGTGTCTAAATTGTTTAAGCCATAATTTTATTGGTCTTCTGCAATTTACAGAGAAAGTTGAGTAACTATAACTCTAAAACCAGTCTTGCTGGAAATAACTTCTAAATTCTTTCATTCTTTTTCCTGAATTTTCATTGTTTTATCATTTATAATTTGCCTCTCTATTCTTACATCTCAGATCTTAGGTTAATATTTGCATTAGTTAATATATTAACCAAAGTCATCAATGATATTTACATCAATTTATATTCCTTATTAAAAGCTAAAAACATAAAAATAAAGTTATATGTTATACAAAAGGAGAATTTTAAAACTAGGACTTTAGATACTGAAAGTTCCTCTCTTATAAAAATCAGGTAAGTAGTATTTACAATTGTAAGGAACAGCTGTTACTTATAATAATATTAGAGCAACAATAATATGATAGAATCTATGTGATCTGGATAACAAGAATAGGGAGTATAGGACCTAGAGTAGTGTGCTAATGGAACACAAGTGAAGTGAAAGGCAGTAAATTAACAATACAGTTTGAAAGATGGAACAAGGGAAACCAAACAATGCAATTTAACCAGCCAAGCAAAGAAGACTAAACAGAAAGAAGTACAAAAATACAAATAAAATAAAAGATGTAAGAATAATGAAAAAATAATAATGCAAGTATGCAATAACTTGCAGGTTCTCTGTAGTAGCAAAGTGAAATTTGTCTCACTGTCTCAGCTGTTGGGATGCCTCCTCTTTGGGTCCAACTCATGTCTTTTCACAGCTCCAGGTTTTTTTGTCTCACTTGTGGGAATTAAAAAATAAAATTAAATTAAAAATTAAAAAATAAAGAAAATAAAAATCAGGTAATTCAACAGTTTCAATAGGAAAATCATTTATATAATAATAAAACTCCCAGTAGAAAGCTACAGTGGTAAAATCATAAGTTATATTATTTAACAAAAAGAAGGAAAGGGAGAAGTGTTCATTTGCCATTTGTTAACAGGAAATGTAAATTAATAACTCAATGCCATAGATTTGTACAGGTGTCATAGTTCCATGAATATTAGGAAACTAAATGTAATCAAGATATTTGCCTCTAATTAATCATGATTGATATAAAATTATGGACACTTTTTAAAATTTTGCTATAGACACACCATGGATTTTATTCAGGTATATAATCCTAAAGCCTAGTAACTCCAGTTTTAGTAAAAACAAATCCATAATTGTAGAGTTGGTTACGCAATTCTATATTTAATCTACAGAAAAGGAATAGAATGATACAGGTGATGACAGCCATAAATTTTATGATAAAAGTATCACAGGCTACAAATGGTTGCAAATGAGGAACTCTTTCCATAAGCATTGTAGGATATTTTTTAATGGTTTCAATTTAGCTTTAATAATCATGTTGTACAGTATTTAAGTATGCTGTGTATGTTTGTGTGTAAAAGGAAGATAAGAGTTTTCAGGCAAAGTGATGAGCATGAAGTAGCCAATTGCTTCATTAATTTGAATATTGTATGAATAATGTCAAGATTTGATTCTGTAATAAGTGGAATGTTGAGTTCTAGAGATTCAATCATCTGTAAAGTATTTTTAGCTTGTGTATTTTGTACCAGTTATTATGATAATCTAAACTTTAATTGAGACATTTATTTTGTTTATTTAATATTGTTAACATTTTCAAATGATGTTACAAAGAAATTTTGAGAAAAGTTTACAAAATTTTATTAAATTAGTTATATATTTGAGATAGCTTTAAATCTTATTTTAACACTGAGACTTTTATGCTTATAAATGAAACATTTCTATTCATCAAAAGAGCATGTGATTTCTTATCTATAAATAATATTGCAAATAAAATTCAAGGGTTACAAAGCTTAAATATTCAATTGGCTAACCAATTTCTGCCTCTATAGAATTACCTCCAATCAGAAACACAGCCGGGAAAATAAAAAACTAAGAATTACTTTTGTTGAGATATACCTTTAGGTAATCATTAGTAACACACTAAACTTTGATTCCCACTCACCTCAATGACAAATCATTATTTATCTGCAAATATTATTGCAAACAAATTAAAATAATTGAAAAAATATTCAAATAATTCACTTTCAACATGATTACTGTGTTTACTTCAAAAGTTTTGAAATTATTGTTTTCCTGGTGAACATAAATAAAGATGATATCAAATTACATACAATACACTCAAATTTCTAAGTCGTTTGATTTAATTATAAATATATTAATCATATGTGCTGCATTATAAATTTCTATTGTTTGAATAAACATCTTAGTACATTATATACATACATGTATAGTATATATATGTTGCCATAGGAGTTTACTGATGATTTGCTCTTAAGACAATCAGTTGTACAAAAAAGAAAATATTAGCATACTTAAAACAGCATCTTCAACTTTTAAACCAAGGCTATAAAATATATCTTATTTTTGATTCTAAATTTTTTATCTTATTTTTTAATAAAAATGTAGCCATTTGCTAAACTGTCTCTTGCTTCCAAAATAAAATCTTACACTGTCAATAAATGTGATAATTGTGATGTGTTGACACAAACAAGATGAGAATAATATGAGAATGAAAGAGAAAAATATTGTAAAACACACAACATTGAACAAACTTTGAAAATGAGTTTTGTATTTTGTAAATCTCTTCTCTGTGGTGTTACAGTCAGCTGAGAACATAAAGCATTGCTCCTATTAAGCTTTTAATGCTACTGGTCTTAGCAGACGCTTTTTCTGTTAATAGCAATGCCTTGAAAAAAAAAAAAGCAATTTGCTTTGTGGAATAAAAAAGAATCAGCAGAACCCAGAAAGAGAACCCCAATTTTATCTTCAGACAGACAGAAAGCTGAATGCTTTCCATTTTAATGACTAACAGCTTCTATTCCCTTTACAAAGCATCATGTAAAAAATGCCACTTTTTACAACTGCCAATGAGGCACAATCCAGCATGAAAGCACTAGCGGGATCTTTTGAGAGGGCTATTCTCTACATAGCCCCAGAGAAAAATATGACAATCTCACAAAGTTCTATACAGTATTTCCATAACAAAATGAGCAATATTATACATAAATCAATGTGTCCTTAAAGCATATCAGTGCATTTATAAGAATGAATTCCTTGACAAACTGTATGTAGTAGGACCTGAGATTCTCAAGTTAAATAATTTTAATTTCTCCCTGTTGGACAACATAAGGAACATATTGTGGGCGTGTGTGTGTGTGTGTGTCAGAGAGAGAGAGAAAGAGAATGGAAGTAAAGTAAAAAGAGAGAAGACTACACTTGCTTGTTATGTGACTCTCTCTGAGTGCCCACTTCTTCAGTAAAGTATAAAAATTATAACAAAAATGTTTGATTGAGAGTGTTCTAGTGGAAACCAATGCAAGAACTGGATATTATAAAACAAAGAAATGTCTAGAGCAGAAAAAAAAAAAAAAGGATAGCAAATACAGAAAGAGTGGACAAGGAGGTCGTGGGGATATACTGAAGTGATTTGCAGAAATTAAGGAAATGGCAAAAACATAAGTGATGCAGAAACTGCCCACAGTGTCGGTGTCGTTATGGATGAAATGAGACATTCACATGGACTACCGAGTCCAGTGGAAGAAAAGGAGAATATGGCTTTTCTCTCAAGGGGAGCAAAAGCCCGTGGCCTCCGCCATGGCCGCCTTTATTAGGTTTCTGGTCACATTACATGATGGTCCTCATTTACTATGCACAGGTTCGCTATAGGTGGTTACCTTTTACAGACAACAAAGGAGCCAATGCCGCTAGCCACATCACAGAAGAAGGGTATTTGCAAATGAAAAGGCAAAAGTGGTTGAACCAGTTACACTCCATACTGGGGATTTTAGCTTGGATTTTAGGAAGTTACTTTACAGTAAATGTTTGCTGCAATTCAGGGTGAGGGAATTTTTAGCAAAAGCAAGTCTCCAAGCAGCTTAGGCACATTGCAGGCCTGATTCCCCAGGGGAGAACCTATCTGTGGGTGTGGATCCTGTGCATCTCCGAGTGGGAGCTGGGCCCACACCACACAGAAGGGTCTCCCACACCTAAGGACTAGGAATAAAGGTTTAGGTCAAATGTATACTTTTGGGATCCTTTTGAAGAGTTACCTAAAGTAACCACTGTAAACTACATTATATTTATATTTTGAATAATTCTGTTTGTGATATATAATTTCAATTGCTATTATGATTTTGATGCCACAAATTGAAAAATTTAATTGTTACCTCCTGCACATGTAGAATCAAATTTGTTAGCACAGATACTTAGTTAAAACTGGACAACACTCTGGAAAGGGGATATCTTTCAAGATTCGTTATTTTGTTATGCTTATTTATATTAATTATGTGAAAAAATTAAAGTAGCATACTATAGTTTTGCTTCAAAGAGAATAGATGCATGTCTATTAGGGGCACAAATTTCTCTCTGTATTTCAAAGTAGTCTGGGGACATGGTTTTTAGCTCATGGTTTCATTTTGTACCATATGCCACATTTAGTTTATGTCTTTTCCAGTGAAAGGCAGCATTTTCATATAATTCAAATCTTA
The DNA here is from genome assembly GCA_004027475.1 of Anoura caudifer. Lineage (NCBI taxonomy): Eukaryota > Metazoa > Chordata > Mammalia > Chiroptera > Phyllostomidae > Anoura > Anoura caudifer. Next base: position 14,188 of record PVKU01009844.1, on the reverse strand, counting down.
ATTCAAAGAAATGCATGTGGAGGGACTAATTTTTTCAGTGTCAGGCTTACTGATAGGGCCTTAGAGTTAACTTTTATTTTTCTTTTAGCACTTTGAAATATCATCCCATGTCCTTCTGGCCTTCAAAGTTTCTGCTGAAAAATCAACTACTTGTTTTATGGGGTTTCTTGGCATGAAATTTATTGAAGTTATTTTGTTGCTTCTAAAATTTTGTCTTATCTTTAATTTTGACATTTTAATTATAATATTTTTGGGTGTGAACCTCTTCATGTTCATCTTGTTTGGGCTCTCTGTTCTTCCCAGACCTGGATATCTGTTTCCTTCCCTCGGTTAGGAACATTTTTAGTATCGTTTTTCAAAAGTTTTCTGGCCTTTCTCTTTCTCTTCTCCTCCTCAAATCCCTATAATGCAAATGCTTGTATGCATGTTGTTGTCCCAGAGGTCCCTTAACTATTTTCACTTAAGTTTTTTTTGTCTGTTTGTTAGTATTTATCTTCAGTGATTTCCACTATTCTGTCTTCCAGATCTCTGATCTGTTCTTCAGTACCATCTAATTTGTTTCTGATTTCTTTCTGTGTGCTTTTTTTTAGTTATTATACTGTAGCTAAAAATAGTATTTATATTTTCTGCCTCATTGAAGTTCTCATTGTGTTCATCCATTTTTCTCTTGAATTTGCTGAGTACTTTTATGACCACATTAATTTGAACTCTTTATGAGGTAGATTATTTAGCTTTCCTTCATTTATTTCTTTTTCTGGGGTTTTGGTCTTTGGTTGTTGCTATCGTTTGGAACATATTCCTTTATCTGCTTATTTCCCATAATTCTTTCTGTTTGTTGCTATATATTTGGTAGATCAACTATGTCTCCCAGTCTTGAAAAAGCGGCCTTATGTAAGAGATATTCTGTGGGGCCTAGCAGTTCAATTCCCTCTGGCCACCAAAGCCAGGAATTCGATGGGTATCCCCTGTGTGGGCTGCATGCACCCTTCTGTTGTGGTGGGGCTCTGACGTAGGCACATGCGTTGGTGGGCAGGATTATTGTCCAGCTACTCTGGGGAAAAGGTAGGTTTGGGGCTTTCTAGCACAGTGTGCCTGCTGGCATCAACAAGCTAGAGGAGGCATTACCAAATGAAATCTGCCAGGACTGGCGTCAGACCAGCAGAACAGGATCGCAACAATGGCTGCAACCAGTGCCTCAGTTTTCAGGTAAAGTTTCAGCTACCTTCCACCTTTCCAGTACATGCTCCAAGTTTGGTAAGTGGGCCTCCATCACCTATAGCATATGTACTTTTCTGTTTGATGTTTTTGTGCTGTTTTCCCAGTTGAGAGAGTTCATGTGTGAGGCCTTTAATAACTGGTTTTCCTTGGCCCACAGTTCTTTTACTTTGACAATCGAAAAGTGATTTTTCTTTGTGCATCAATGTGACATATCTAGGAAATGAAGCACAATTCATCTAGTCCAATTCTAATCCTTTATCACTCATATTTTATCACCTTCCTGCAATGAAATGTTCTATGTGATTTAATTTTGGACAACAAATCATGAGAATTTTGTAGTGGTCTCTTGGAAATATTATTCCTTCCATGACCAAAGGGAAAAGGTGTATTATATTAAGAGGTATATTAAGAAGTATCTGATCAATCTTTTATAATTTCTTTGAATAGAATTGTGTAAGGATAAAAAGTCTGGAGATTCTGTAGCTGTCATCAGACATCAGGGAGAGTTTAAGGGAATTTCCGAGAAAACAACACAGAGACTTAATATCTACTAGTCAGTAAACTGCCTTTTAGTCTAATTTTTACATGAGATACTTAAATATTTTCCTATTTATTGTTTTAGGGATATAACACACATTATAGTGAGTAGAAAAAATCAGAGATCACCTAATTCCCCAGTAATAGGTGCCTTAAACATAATAGAATGTGTTATTTTATGAAGACGGTGTTCAGACTTTTAATGGTGAAGTGCTTATCATCTATTGCATGGGAAAATACAGGATGCCTAATTTTTGAAATATTACTCTAATAATATGAAAATCATGTAGAAAAATATCAGAAATGAAATAAAAATGTAGAAATAGAAATTCCACTATCTACATCAGAAATGTAGATAGTGGAATTAATGGTGACTTTTTTCAGCTTCTTTCATCCCCATGATTCCCAGTGTCTTGTTTAGGAGCGTGCTATAAGCCAAAGTGGGGTTGGATGGAGGGTGGGAGGTGAGGATGGGTGGTGTGGGGGGAGGAGTGGGGGGAAGTAGAGACAAACTGTACTTGAACAACAATAAAAAAAGGAGTGTGTTATATTCTATGCTGCAAAATAAATGAAGTATTATTGTTGTAGGTGTTACTCAATGTTGAAACATTTAGCTTGTCCCACATAAGTGAGAATTACTAAAAGTGTGTGAATCTATTGCAGTAATTGAATATAATAAGAGCACTGCAGTCTCTAAAAAGAAACTTCAGGTTAGGCATTTTCTTTTTAAGAGAGCATGAAAATGTCTTCTTTTATTTAAAATGTGCTTTTTAGTTAAAAAAGACAAATTAGTGTATAATGGGGGGAAATAGGGGAAGGTCATCAAGGAATATATATAAAGGACACAGACAAAGTGAAAGGAGGTAGGATCGAGAGTGGGAGGTCAGGGTGGGTGGGGTGGGAGGGAGTGGTGGGGAGAAAATGGAGGCAACTGTACTTGAACAAAAAAAAATAATAAAAATCAAGGCTTTCAACCAAAAAGAGAACAAATTAGTAATTAAAATGTTCATTAATAAATAAAATTGACATATGCAACAACTTATTTACCTATGAGTGCTAAAAAAATGGTGTTGCTACATTAATCACAATAAAACCTTTCTGAAGTACGGGATTAAGAAAAAGATGAACAGTCATGTTCTAAAAGAAAGTTATACATTAGCACTAAAATGATTTTATTTAGAGGGAATTTTTTATTTAAAATATTATTTTGAGTTCAGTTTTAATTATGTCATTTATTATAGCTGTTTCTAGAATTTTTAAAGGCATCGGCTCATTTCATAAATTTTTCAGACATTTCATATGCATTTTATGTGTCCTTCACATTATTTCCCCATATTATAATATCATTCGCTGTTGAGAGCAGAGTATAACTTCTAAAGATTTCAGTCATTGTTTGGAGAAAAACCATTAGCGCACTTGATATTTGAAAGTGCACCAACTCTGTAAGTGAGATGCTCTGGGGGGTATTAAATGCTCTGTCCCATACAAGGAGCTGACATCATCTTGGGGATGTTGCCAACAGATATTGGAAGTGTCAAACATTAAAGAATTTTAGGTCTGCTGAAAGTTTCTTAGTTCTCTTACCTGGCAAGTGTATGCAAAGATTGAGAATAAAGAGTTCATATTTTTAAGAGCTTAAAAAATGCCTTTCCAATCTTATTAATGGTTAGAATGACTAATGCTCATTTGTATTTAACAAACATATCATTCCAGAACACATAAGAGTTACTTTAATACATGTCCTGTAATTTTAACATTTCATAAACTAATTTTGAGTGGAAAGAAATCTTTGGAATTCATCTAACCTTAAATCCCATTTTACAAATAAAGACAGTTGGACCCATATTCTTAGTGGTTTACCCCAAAATCTGGTGTACTTTGTCTAATAATCTTTGCAGTTTACCACAGTTATAAACTTCGGTCACATATTCATCTTTTTTACTAAAAATCATATTTTTGTCACTTTACAAATGAATAAACAACCAACCAAACACCAATAGCAAAACCTAATAAAATATACCATAAAGTTGCCTAATAATTCTGTGTACATCCCTGTTATAATAAAGAATAAATTTTGATATAATCTCAGCTTACTATATAAACACATAATTCCAAGTTCATTATACACTAAGAAATGGTTCTATACTCTTTTCTATTTCCTTTAGCATAAGTATGTATCTCTTGCTTAAATTAAATATTTTTCCTTTGTTAATGTTACTTATTTTGTACATTAAATTATCTTTTTAAGTGCAATAACGTAATAAAGAAAAGAAACCTAGTCAATGCCATTTAAGCAAGTGAACTGGATTATAGTTTGTCATTTTTATTTATATACCTGGTCTTATGCAAGATTGAATTCTATCTTTGTTTTTAATAATCTGGTAGCAAGACTTCTTAAGTTTTTGTCAATAGTATACCTCCTTTCAATTTTTAGTTTAGAGATAGCTTCATATAAGTCATTGTAAAATAACACACTAAATAGAAATGAAATTATTTAAGACAAAGCAAACATAGTTAAGTACAATAATGATTGAAAATGTAAATCTAAGAGGTATATATTTTATTTTTTCATAAAACAAGGTAGAAATTCAAATATAAAGAGATTATTACATATAATATGACTAGACAATTTCTTTACAGGAAAATAACACAATCAGGAAACTAAAAATTAGACATTAATTTGTGTTTTGTAGTCATTAACACATTAAAATTACTAGATTTTCAGTCAAGCATTTTGGTGTTATTTACAAATATAATAAAATGGTGTGCTTTCTTTTAATGTACATGGATACAGGCTTAAAGTGACTTCTTAAGTCAGTTACAACCTCACTTAGACCTTAAAATACTCAAGAATTTCATTTTTATGATTATTTAGACATATGTATAATTTTACATTGATTTAAGCTTACTTCCTGTGAACTTGACCTTCTCAGATTTCAGTTGTTAATTTATAAACTGAATTAATTTGTGGCTTTCTTTTGCAACTTCTAAATCTATTTACTTTGAATCACTAGGGGATTGGTGAACAAATCATATTCAAAGTAATATTTTGCCATATGACATATGAGTATAACATCAAATAAAGCCACAAATGTCTCATAAACAAATGAATTTTTCTGTGCTGCATTTATATCATTATATTGTTTTAATGTTAAAAAACACTTACAGGAATGAGCTCCAAAGCTCTAATGCTATAATGTAAATCACACACACACACACACACACACACACCATGAAGCAAATTTTATTTAGATAGGAAAATAAACAAGGTCTTTGTAAAATAATACAAGACTTTTGTTTTCCATCATGTTTTGAAAATAGCTAGTTTTTAAAAATTGGTTTGTAGCATTCACCCGTCTACTAAATTAACACAACTATCACCTCCTTTTTTTGTGTGAGAACATTAAATTCTGCTCTCTTAGGAAATTATACAATATATCATTATTGACTGTAGTCATGCTTCACATTAGACTGTCAGACATTATTCATCTTATAGTCAAAAATGGATGTTTTTAATAGGACTTTATTCATTATATTTTATATATTTTTATTTTTAATTTTCTAGTCATGTTTTATTTATCTTGTATACCAATGTCAAAACTGTCCATAATATAATTGCTGTACAATGAATTCATAATTTATTTTTCCCTTTGTCACTCAATAGGTATAAAGTTGATTAAGCTGGATGAATAAGTGCTACAGAACTACTATTCAACATATTCCCTTTAGTTAACAATAAGGCCTCATGCACTTCCAATTTGTAAAAACAATAGATCTCAAGTTAAATGTGCTTATCACACACAAAAGCAAAAATAAAAGAAAGGGACACCAGGGAACTTTGGGAGGTGTTAGATATGTCTGTTACTTTGTAGCAATGGTTTCACAGGTGTTTGCATATGTTCAAACTATTCAAATTATACACATTAATGTGTGCATTTCTTTGCATATCAATTATACAACATGAACTGTTAAAAAAAAAAAAAAAAAAAGAATTGTACATTTATTCCCTAGATATTCTTGACTAATATCTGAGTATTCCATTGGAATCTTCATTAACAAAAGCTAAAATGTGTAGAATTGAGTTTTTGTTTCAATGCTTTGAACTTTTCAGGTAGCTAGATATGTCTGTGGTAGGAAAGAATGCCCCAAATCTCAGTGGCTTAAAAAGCAGGTTCCCACTTTTGGGTAGTGAGAGTCCCACGTTGCCTTCTCAGGGATCAGAACTTCACTTCTGGGTCATTGTCAAATGTCATGTTGATGGACGTGTGCACTCATGTAAGGCATGTCACATCACTAATATTTTTGACCAAAATGGTCTCTTAGCCACACTTAACTTCACAGGGACTGGTATGTGTAATTCTTTTGTATGTACATAAAAGGAACAGCACTCGTGTCTGCTACTACTATTACTAAAGAGTATAAAGTGGCCCTGGCTGGTGTAGCTCAGTGGATTGAGCGCGGGCCTGTGAACCAAGGGATTGCGGTTCGATTCCCAGTCAGGGCACATGCCTGGGTTGCAGGCCAGTTCCCAGAGGGGGACCCACAAGAGGCAACCATACATTGATGTTCCTCTCCCTCTCTCCTTCCCTTCCCCTCTAAAGATAAATAAAATGTTTCTTAAAAAAAGAATATAAAATGGCTATTCTAAAATAACAAGGAATTTAGAGTTAACATACGGTTGTTAAAGTATAGCTTAGTAGAATGTTGAAAAATTTGGGCCCTAAGGATAAAAAACATGAATTTAAATGCTTATGCCTTTAATTAGCTGTGTGTGTATCTTTAAGAAATCTATTCTTCCTCTCTAAATATCGATTCCCATCTCTGAATAATATGTTGGTACTTCACCACCTTGTAAAATGATTATAAAAGTTAAATATGACAACATTTAAAAATACATGGCACATAGTAGTTTATATGTTGCAATATGATAACATATGGTAGATACTAAAATGAAAATCACTATTATTTATCATTGTTATAATGAATAAAATTCATTGAACATTCCTGAAGGAATTATAGCAGATTCAAGAGTCACAGTGTACATTATTTAGGGATGCAGGATAGTAAATTGAACAGTTTAATTCTAGAAGCATTTCTTTTTAAAAAAATTATTGTTGTTCAGTTACAGTCATCCCGGCCTTTTCCCCCTTGCTCACCCCAACCCCAAACCCAGTCCCTGAAAGCAGTTCTTTAGTTGTAATTAAGTGGAGTACATTGTGTTGGATATAGAGAGTCCAAAGATAAATGAGATTTGGTGTTATTCATAATTTTAAGTAAAATTTTGGAGGAATGTGATTAAGTGCTCTGTTAAAGAATTATGTAAAAGTTGAAAAAAAGGAGGGGAGCTATCTAACCGGTTTACTTGAAGAAAGGATCAGTAAAACAGAAGAAGTTGATGGAGCAGAACGTAAGGCAGAGGAGAACAGAAAGATGAGTGTATACACCTGAGATCAGGGTGTATGTGCATCTATCACCTACAATTGTTAGCTAGTGTGATGCATAGAGCATTATGATTATCAACTATAATAACAACATAACCATTAAGTTTCAGTAAGCCTAGAGCCTATTTGACACCTTATAAAAAGCAAAAAAAAAAAAAAAAAAAAGGGTGAAAGAAAGAGGAAGATCTTCAAAATAACATGTGCTAATTTTGTAGAAATGTATTTAGAGTTGAAAGACTAGATATCATCCTATTTTTACTTAAAGTGATTTCAATGTAATGTTTATTTATCACAATTATATTATTCACACTTAATTTTATATACATTCACATCATGCAATAGTATTTTGAGTTCCTCTGTATGCTAAAGAAATTTATTCTGTAGACAATAGGGTTTCCCTCAATTAACCATCACTGTGCAGGGAGCAGGCACTGTCATGTACTCAACTCTCATTACTGCTTTTATACGAGGAAAAGAAAGTGACAATAATAAACCTGGAAAAACCATAGTTGAATGGATTTCGGGGTGATTTGACAGAACATCTTAAATTATTTTGAATGTCTTGGTCTAAGCAAAATATTGTTTCAAGCAAAATTTCTCATTGCTTTATCTTGTTAGATAAAATTGAACACATATGGTCATAATTACTTACATACATCACAGCAAAACATTGGTATAAAATTTATGAATTCTTTGTAGATTTATGAGTTATATCCCTTTACTAACTTTTTTATAGCATTTCAAGTGGGAATTGGGATTTAAAGAATGGAAGCATTTAAGCTATTTAGAATATTGAAGTCCAATAAGATGAGGAATGATATGTTCATCAAATGATGTATCAGTGGATCTACATATGTATAATAATTTTGAAAATGATTCATGAACTGGTATGGTATAATGTAAAAAAAAATGGAAATTAGAGTCACAAAACAAGACTTGAAATCCAGACTCTGCTTTTAAATTCTCTAAGTTTCAGTTATTTCATTGATTTGTAGTACACAAAATTGTTCTCTATGTTTAATATAGGAAGTAAAATACATTAAAATAGTACATGATGCCTTGTACAGGGAGAGCATATATGAAGTTCTCTTTGAATGAAATGACATACCATGAAAATTGTGTGGGTTAAAATTTGATATACCTAGCAATCTTTTCATTATTTCTATGTATTGTCTATCATCTGTCCATCTACCTATCTATTATTATGTATTGTACTAAGGTTTTCATAGCTTCTTACATTGACAGTTCTATATCATCCTGAGATGGCATAATCAGCCAAATTCCAATGTATAAATTGACTGGCTGTGTGGTTATTCATATCATTCACTTCCTCCTGCCTTTTAAATATCTTTGCAACAAAGTTTTATATTGAACAGAACGCCATGCATGGGTACCAATGCCAGAGGATTCCAACTATGTGGAGAATAGCAAAGATTATCACAATGCTAGCCACCAGGAATTGAAGTCCAAATTCTTTCCGTCCATTGTATCTTGGTAGCCAGGTCACCAAAGATGACACAACACAGTTTTGCACTGGATGGAAAAATGCTTTTACTCACACACTGCAAAAACCAACATCTGCAATAGAATTTGCCTATAATGCTCTGTGGGGAAGACTTTATAACTATTTTAAAATTTCCTTCTACCTTCCTTTACTTTTTTACTCTATTACATCAATCCTAATTGCTGCAAAGTCTTGTAAAGATAGATTCCAGCTATTAATGCCTAGGAATACATGTTTTTTTAAAGAAATAAAAGGCCCAGAACCAAATGCGATGATCTCGTATGTTCAAAAATTTATGCTATGTCTGTTAGCTACATTAATTTCAGGCCAGCACACCTGAAACCTAAAACTAACTTCACATCTCAAATAAAAGTCTGTTAGTACAAGACAAATAATTCCCTTGAGGACACAATTTCTTCAGAAGATGCAGTTTATCTTAAATATATGCTGATAATTCAAAGCAACTGTAACACATATGCTTAGTTCTTTCCAAAATAACTAATTACAAACAGAAGTGAGAGCAGAACATTTTGTGAAATGGTGGAAAATAGACCCATAACTCACAATTTCAGAGCACATGAGGTAAGTTCATGTGGATTACTCAGGCTTTTCGTGAAGACTCAACAAATAATTGAAGTAATTTATGAAACATTTTTTGTTTCAAATTTTAACATATATATGAAAGGAAAGGAATAGAGTCTCTTGCATAGAACTGTATCTTCAACTGCTGTATAAACATAGGTTAAAGGTGGATACAACTCTCATCCAAAAAGCCAGTCTGGCGAGAGGAATAAATAGTAAAAATAAGCCAGATATAAAGTTTATTGTGGAAGCCATTACAACAAAGAGAACTCCTTTCTTATCAGGGTTTGGCTTGGTACATGAAAATTTCTTGGTAGAAGGAAGTAAGGAAGAACATTTCTTTGCTTAAGTTTTATGAGGTAGTTTATAAAGATATTAAAAAGCTGGTTCCTTACTTCCTTAAGTAATATTGTTCATAGTACTGATTGTTGCCAAAGTTCTACCACTGACTTTCAAAAAACAGTAAAATTTAATCCTTATTTCTCTGAGTCCAGAGTTTTTGTTCCCAGTGTTTTTACTTGGTGATCATAAGCTTACTTGCTTTGGCCTGGTCCTTTATGCCTGGGCCAGCTGTGAAAGTCTCTCACAGTCCACAGCCACTGACTCAGATGACATTCACACTCTAGCCACAGCGGCTTATATTCACTGCTGAGTGTGGTAAAATAATTTTGCACTGATTTTTTTTTTTTTTTTTTTAGTTTGGAATGATGAAGTCAGCTTTCAAACATAGGTTAGTGTTAAAACTGGAATTCTGTAAGTTTTCTGAATTGCAATCTGATAAGCATTTTTTTTCCCATGACACTTGGGAATCAACCACTAGGCAGCTAATTTGAACCAAAGATGAGGGTTGCAAACTGTTCAGTATTTGTGGTATTTCTATGACTTAGCAGTGTCATATCATGTAGTAAGTCTGACTCTGTCCCAGTGCCTGTTGAGACCACCTAAATGTTAGGTCATTGGAAGGAGATGAAGTGGAGAATTTTATTCAGTTTGGTTTATCTTAAGACTAATTCATTTCTGCACCAGACCATGACCCTAAACTCCTGAAGCGTTGAAACCGGGAGATATATCACCTATCATCTAATTCCGCCACTTCCAAGTTTGGCTGAATATGGGAATCACTTAGGGCAATTTTTTTTAGAGATCCTAAGGGCATGATGCAGATCTACATTTTCTGTTACCTGGTATTGTTGCATAAAAGCCATCTTCAAATTCGGAGGCTTTAAATAACTTCAAATTATTACATCAAACAATTGCATTGGTTGGCTGAGGTTCAGGTAGGAGATTTTGCCCCTGCTAGTGTCCCTTAGGGCTTTTCAATGGCAGCATTTTACCGCGAGCACAGTTGGAGCTGAGTTGTTCAAATGTCCCATCTCCCCAAGGTCTCTCCGACACAGAGTCGGTAAGAGTGGGACCTGGAAAGGTACATTATTTTAAAAGATACTTTCATAAGTGGTTTTGATCCATTGGGATCAGTGAAGAAGCAGTGAAGAAATCACATATAAATGAGAGCATGTATCTAGACAGGTTTAATACTATATATGAGGCATCAGAGCTATTTAATGTGAGGCTGAGTTTAAACCTAAGATCTTTGAAAATTTGGGGCCTAGGCTTTCTCCACATTATTCATATTTTGATGCATGGTATAGAATAGCAAGGGCTTAATATACTGAGTACTGGCATAGACCCTACAATTCTATGACATTATTATAAATCTATTATAAAATTATGGATTTTGTAGGTAGATACTAATTTCTAAGTTTTTGATTGTGTGTGTATTATGTGGTTTTGTATGGGGTGTGTTTGCATATACCTAGCTGAAGAGTCAGAAAACCCTTTAATTCTTTGAATATGAATTGATATTAAGTTCCAGTCTGATGGTCTTGGTTGGAATTTTACTGTCTTTATGCCTGCTACTTTAGCAATCATCTTGGGCCATAGGTTCATATTTTTAGTTGCATTCTTTTCAAGTTTAAGGAAGAAATGAGTGTTAAGACCTATAGTATTAGAAACATTTTAGGAATGTCCCTGAATGCAGGCCTAGCTTAGCAAGCAGCTGATATTTTCCCCAACCCATGATGAAGCCCTGCTGACAGAGTCACATCCCACGTCTAAGGAATGACTTTCTCGCAGGGAGATTTGCAGTGATGTTACTCTTTGTCTTTATGGGAAGTCATACAAATACCCTCAAATGTGTGGGCACTGTATGTTTTCTTCTCCCCAAAACCAGAATACAACCACCTGGCATCTAAGCTATTAAAAGCAAATCAAACAATTCAGTTTAGTTACTTTTCATAATTTTTCCTTAAGGTCAAGATGAAAACTAGATCTAAATCTCCAGTTAATCTTCAAGAGCCATTCCTTGAAAGAATAATAAGAACTAATAATCTTGTCATGGCAGAAGGATGGATGGACCTAGAAGATATGCTACATGAAATAGGTCAGACAGAGGAAGACAAATAACTGTATGATTTCATTTATATATGGAATCTAAAAGAATAATAAATAAATGAACAAACAAAACAAACTCATAGATATAGAGAACAAATGAATGGTTGCCAGATGGGAGAGGGTCTGGGGGAGTAGGTGAAAAAGATGAAGGGATTAAGAAGTACAAATTGCCAGTTATAAAAATAGACATAGAAATGTGAAGTACAGCACAGGGGATATAGTTTATAATGTTGTAATAACTGTTTATGGTGTCAGATGGGTACTAGATCATCTCGTAGGGTATGTCTAAACTAATCACTGTGCTGTACACCCAAAACTAATATACTATTGTATGTCAACTCTAATTAAAAATAAATTTAAGGAAAAAAAACAATAATATACTGGACTAAAGCAGCCTAAATCAAAATTGAGAAAAATAAGCAATTCTGCATAGGAAATATAACTCTACCCATCCCATTATAAACAAGTACATTTGTTGTTAAGCAGAATGATTTAGCACATAGGCAATAAAACCCCAACTACCTCATATAGAAGAGGTTGCTACTCTTTACCCATATCCAGCTTTCTTTTTCCACTGGGCACATGGATACATTATAGTTCCTCTTCTGAATTAGGCAGAGCCATTAGCTGGTTCTAACCTGGTTTGTAAGAAGGAAATTAACCCATATGAGCTTGCTCTGATCTTTTCCCATACTGGGGCAACCACACCAACCCTTTGTTGAGACAGAAGAACAAGATGGCATAGTGCCGATCACTGAATAGTAACACAAAAGGTAATTTCTCTGGAAAGTCACCCAGACTTCAAATATAGTTTATATGAGAAATAAAAGTTTCTTTTTTCACCACTGAGGTTTTGGTGAGTTTTGTTAGTTTGTTTTCATGGTAGCATATTCTAACTTACTCTAAGGAAAGCCTTTTCTAGAAGACTTTTGTTCTACTTTTCCATACTTGAAAAGAAAATACAGTGATATGTCTAGTGCTTGTTCCTAAAAGTAAATTGAGCTTTCCTTTGGTATCTTCCAACACGCTTCTATGGTTACTATCCTGAAAACTTACATTGCTCTAGGGTGGGGAAGATCATGAAGTGGTATTTGGTAATGGTTTGTTTCATGATCTGGATCTTATTGACACACTGTATAATTGTGAGAATTTATCAATGCTGTTTAAAAGCTTGTTCACAGAACATGTATGAATCTGTACACCTGAAATTTGTATATTTTCTTTTTTTATGAAAAATACAAACAATTCTTGAAGAACATACAGGATGCAAAAAATATTGTATACAGGATAATGATGCCTCTGTCCCCTTCAAAATAGGCACCTTAGGACCTCACACAGTTCTCCCAATGGCCTTCAGCTGCCCCCTTGTATTTTCCTGAATCTCATTTTCTAAGTAAGCTTTACTTTATTAAAAAGTTTACTAAAAAAACTTTAGAAAACAAAAATATATCACTGTTTTGCTTATATTTCCTTCAAAACCTCTTCTCTAAAAAATTATAAATTTTTTGAGATCTAGAATATCAGATAATTGTCTTTTTATCACCAGAGCCTGAAGTTTAATTTTATCCTTTCAAAGATTATTAATTATTAATATCACAAGCAGAAAAATAGAGTATATCCTGGTATCTTGTGGGAACTGAAATAATCAGGGTTCCTTGGGACCTTGATAAAATCATCTCAAACTTTCATTATATTCTTAAGGGAATGTAAGTATTCAACAAGACCTCTGCAAATTATTGGTAATTAGATTATATTTGTGCTATCTTTTGCTCTGGGCATCTGATTCCATACAATTTGTTTTAATTATAATTCTTTTAACATGCTTTATGTGCCAACTCTCTTCAGGGATGAATTAACAGATCTAAAACTCAGTCTTATGTTTCATTAAAAAAAAAAAAAAAAAAACCTCCCCAAACTCTCAGAGGTCCCTTAAATATGTAGCAAATTTAAAAATTGAATGTAGTTAGATGAAGAAGGCAGTCTTATTAAATCAGTATATACTATTTTTTTACAGTTTCACAACTTCATATTTTACTTAATAGTAAATTGTAGCTATCTTTCTATGCTAGGAAAAATAGATCCACTTTATTCTCTTGCTTTTGAATTGACGCATCATATTTCCTTGCACAAATGGTTTTCTAGTTTATTTTTTATTTTGTATTTTTAATTTATTTTAATTGTTGTTCTTGTACAGTTTTCTGTCATTTACTCCCATCCCAGCCCACCGCCCCAGCCCTCCCCACCTCCCCCCCATTCCCACCCCCCTAGTTTTTATCCATGTGTCCTTTATACTTGTTCCTGTAAACCCTTCTCCTTTCCCCCTGATCTTCTCTCCCCTCTCCCCTCTGGTGACTGTCAGCCTGTTCTCAATTTCAGTCTCTTTGGTTATATTTTGCTTGTTTGTTTGTTTGGTTGGTTAGGTTCCTGTTAAAGGTGAGGTCATATGGTATTTGTC
>PVKU01009843.1:0-57903 GCA_004027475.1 Anoura caudifer | reverse complement strand
GGGGGGGCTGATGGAGGGAGCGACTGGGACGATGTGAGGAATGGAGCGTGGGCTTAGCATGAGCGCAGATGAGTGATCTGGGGCAAGTCCCTGCCTCGGTTTCCCCATCTGTCACACGAAGGCCTCCGCTGCACTTGTGGGCACGGGGCACTGGGGATCTGGTAGTGAACAAAACAGCCTGGTCCTCCCTTGGGGCCCACAGCCTAGCAGGGGCCTTACAGGAAGAGAATTGCCCCTCCAGGAAGTAGCCAAGGAAAGGGGAGTCGGGGTGCTGCAGAGGTGCGGCAGAGACCGGCAGGCTCAGATGCTTACTCCCAGTTGTCCCTGGGGAATCCCTGACCCCTCAGTTCTCTCTCCATGGGCTGGGGACAAGCACATGCCCTCCCCCAATCTCCCTGCTTTGGCACAGGCCTGGCCTATCAGCTTCCTCTGTCTCCGGGACCATAGTGATTTTCTGGGATGGACATGTGACATACCTGACTCTGGAGCTTGTGCTGAGGGGATAGGAAACAAGCCACATTGAAGGGGTCGGACCTGGGAGGGCCTGACTGGGCATGAGGTTCATGCACAAGGAAGTACAAAAAGATAGAGAGGCTGTGTTCTGGTAATAACGTTTGAGCACCTGTATCCAGCCATGCCTGAAGCTCACAGGATGGGGCTTTTCAGTTACGTGTGCCAATAAATTCATTTTGTGACTGTGGTGACAGGAGTCATGGTTGCTGCCTCCTGATTTACAAGCTGAGGGGTGAGAGTACCCCCTATGCTTGGTCAGGCCAAGTGAGGGGGGGAAACCTTCTCAACAGAGAGAACATCATCAGCAAAGGCCCTGGGGCGGAGAAAAGCTTGATGCTATTGAGGAACCGAAAGAAGCTGCCGGGGCAGGGAGCACAGAGTGGAGGCAGGAGACCAGGGGGCCACTGGAGCTGCTGTTTTGCTGAGAGATGAGGGGTCTGTGGAACAGACTAATTGGGGTTGAACTGAGCGAGGGAGGATGGTGGGGCTAGTGAAGAGTAAAAAGACCAGCCAGCAGGAGCTGCCAGCTGGGGTTCAGGAAGGCGTCTATGAGATCCTGGGAAGACTGGAGCCTCGGAGAGGCCGGCCCCAGGGACAGAACAGGGAGTAGGGGAGCAGCCTTAGGAGGGAACCCGAGGAGCAGGCAGAAACGGGACGGAGGAGGGCAGTGGGGTCTGCAGAGGCAGGCCGCCGCTCTCACTGTGTGAGCTGCCCAGTGGGTCTTTGCTGGCCTTGATCTGAGCCGTTTCCAGGGTGTGGAAGGGTTCTACCCAGAGATGCGACAGCGGAGAGAGACAGAGATTAGCAGTGGGAACGAGACTGAGGACACCGGACTTGGCAGGGGGCGTGGGAGAGGCTCGACCAGCGCCTTCTGGGCCTCGGGTCACCGGACTGTCGGTGTCCCTTCCCACCCTCCGCCCCGCACACGGAGCTGAGGAGCCAGTCAATAAGGGGTCACCGAGCCCGCTTCCCCACCTCTGCTGTCCTGCCCTGCATCACTGGGGACAAAGACCCGGGGATGAGTCAGGAGGGGCCAGGAAGTTGCAAGGAGAGGGCCTGGAGACTCTGGGGGGTGAGGGAGCTCAGGGGGCAGCAGCACCCCCCGGGCTGTGTGGCAAAAGCTACCAAGGTGAGGGGGGCATTCCAACACAGTCAGGGGACCCCAAGACAGGGGGCGAATGGCCAGCCTGATGGCGGGACCTAAGGGACACCAGCAAGTAAGGTAGGACCCAGACCCCCCCTGAAGCCCCATTCCTTCTCTGTTCTGTGAGATGGGGGTGCCCCTCGGGCTCCTCGGGGGAGAGGCAGGAGACCCAAGCCCCACCCTGAATCCAAGCTACCCCCACCCCCACCCCACCCAGTGGCTAAAAATAAAAGCAACGATAATTTCCCTAAATGAAACCTCCACTTAAACACTTAAAAAGCAATAAAAACTCAATTTTCTTTCTCTCAATTATTTTACTTATTTCATTTTCCTAAAGGTTCAGCCTGTTATGAAGATGTATTTTTCCCCATCAGTGGCAGCGTTCTCCACCATTACTCAAACTGACTCAGCCTCCCTCTGCCAGGAGGGTCCCCTGGTCTCCGAGGCAACCAGGTGCTCTGGAGGACTGTGACTTCGCCACCACTGCCTTGTGGAGGGACGCTGAGGGGACGACATCTGCCCCCCTCTAGCCCGTGCCTCAGTTTCCTGGCCTCCAAGCCTCCCAGCAGCCCAGCCCCAGCCCCTGGGCCCTCCGGTCAGGCGCCCACAGGTGCGTGGAGGGGGACCAACCCCGGGGCCTCCGACTGCGCGAGGCCCGTTTCGGGGGAGCAGGCCCAGCGTTCCATCACGCAGCCCTGACACCGTAAAAATCCGTTTTCCCGATGTCATTAGTGCTTGGTGATCGGCTGCATTTGTATGGCGCCTGCCCTGTTGCCTCATCTCTGCTAATTGTTTTCACTCACTCTTTCCATTTTTTAAACTGCTGTTGTGTTGGCTTTTAATTTCTTATTGTTGCTGCGTCCCCTTCCTTCCTAATTGGTCCAGGCCCTGGCTGAGGCTCCCCGGGCCGTGGCTGCAGCTGGCCCCCTCAGAGTGGCCAAGGTTTGCCTACCTCCTGCCCCAGGCAGCCCCCATGGTCACAGCCTGGCTGCACAGGCTGGCACATGGGGCTCCAGGAGCATCCCCCAGACACACACCGGGCGCTGACTGTAGAGGGCTGTGGGTGCAGGGATCCCTGGGGGAGATGAATGACCCCCCCCCCGGAACTGCCTTTGTCTCATCGTGGGGGGGGGCTGCCTGTGGCACCCCAGCCCTGCTGTCCCCGTGGCCCTGGGCCTCTGAGATTTATGGACAGAGGCCACTGCTGCCCAAAGCCGGGAGGTCACTCTCAGGCGCACCTCTGAGCCTGGGCTCGCGTAGGCCCTCCTGCCTGGGATGCCCTTCCTCCTCTTGGCTCTGCTGAATCCTGCTTGGTGCTCTGAATATCTGCTCGTTGGTCTGTCCATTTGTCCATCCATCTGTTCATCGTCTGCCCATCTATCTGCACTTTCCTCCATCCGTCTGTCTGCCCGGCCTGCTGATGGGTCTCCCAGTCTGATGCTTTGCCTCTTGGCATCTGCCGGAGTCTGAGTCCTTCCCTTGGCGTCAGCGCCCTCCCGGCCCCCCCAGACCTCTGCTTTTCCCTTCTCCGTGAGCCACAGCTCCATGGAGGCTCCCCCTGTATTTTCCTGGGTCACAGACAAGCCAGAGCCAAGTTCCTGGGAAGTTCCGAAATTGAACCTGACCTCCATTTCCTCCAGCCTGTGTTGCGCGTGCTCCTGCCTCTAGGCCTTTGCTCGCCGCAGGCGTCCCTGCCCGGCCTGGAGCACAGACCCTCAGCCGGGGGCAGGAGGTCTGGGCAGGTCTGCCTCGCTCTTGCCGTGTGACGTGGCTGAGATCCACCCCGGCTCTGAGCTCCCGCTCTTCGCCTCTGTGAAATGGAAACAAACTACAGTTTCTTCCCGCCCCTCACAGGGCTGCTGGGCAGCAGATAAGGGTGCTGGATGGATGGTCATCATGTAACCAGTGGGCAGGGAGGCCAGGGACCCAGTTGTTACCCATCATCTGGGACCTCCCACCTTCACTCACCCTTTTCCTCCCTGAGCCCCTCTCCCCTCTCCATGAATGGAGCCACTGCTGGGTTTCAGGAGCTGGGCTCCCTCATGCCATTTGATCCCCCACACAGCCCCACGAAGCAGGGACCATCAGCAGCTCCCGAGAGGGAAGGGACGTGCCCAAGTCCCCACAGTTAACAAAGGCAAGCAGAACCTGAGTCCAGGGCTGCGGCGGCTTGTCTTGGGCATGCGTCTGGGTGCTCCTGAGTGTTGGGGTGACCAGCACCAGCCTCGGTCAGCAGTGCTAGCTCACCGGGACACTGGATCCACATTCCAGATGGAAACACCGAGGCTCAGAGAGGGAAGAGACCAGCCAAAGTCACATGTGAGTCCTGGTCTAGCAGGGTCTCCATCTGCCAGGCTCCTCAGCTCCCTCCCAGAGGGCAGGGGGTTGGGTCCCTACCTGGCCAGCGGATGGCTTCTACCATTGGCTGCCTGGGGGACGTGTGAATCAAGCTGAGGTTGCAGGGACTGAGGCCTTCTCCCACTCAGTCCCCTTCCTTCCTGCCCTGGTCTGTTTGCTTCTTCAGTGGAGTGAGGGGAAAGGCGGGGCCCGGATGAGAAGGAACTTTAATTGAGCAGCTACATGGTGCCAGAAACAATGCCAGGTAGGGCCACACTTAACCCCTGAAGCCGCCAGTTCCGGAGGAGGTATTTTAATCCCGCGGTGCTGAACCGCAGCCTGAGGCTGACCGCAGGGAAGCTGACCCCCTCCCAGCTCTCCCAGAGCTGCCCCTCTGGGAATGAGGAAGGGCTTTCTGGGTCTGAGAAGTAGCTCCCCTGCAGCCCTTTCTGAGGAGAAGGTAGTACGTGTCCTGCGGTTAGAGCCCCTGGAGCAACTGCGTCACCTGTCACTCAGCGTTCCCCGTGCCAAACCCCTGGCGCAGGGCCCACACCTCTGGTGACTGGGTGCCAGAAGGAAAGGACGAATGGACGGGCCACAGCTGGATGCAGCCCCAGGCACTAATGCCCCGGCCCCCGCCCCCTCCCAGAGGCCCCTGGGCTTCAAAGCAGGCTCTGGAGGAGGCGAGGGACCGCTAATAAAACCCTAATAAAGTTGTGGGCCAAGAAGACCTGGGAGGCCGGGGAACAGGTGCCTTCCTGGTACCGACCCCAGAAACCCTCTTAGCAGCCCCAGACGGCTTGGGCTCCTGGTCGGGCTCGGTCCCAGACCGGGCATCCTGCGGGCACGCGGGCGCTGTCGCCACCGCAGCCCAGGGCAGCGCCGCCCGACAGGCGCACATGCGCGGAGCGGCCGCCGGGCCCCGCCGCAGCAGCCCTCGCCCCCCGCCGCCGGCGCCCCGAATGCGACGCGCAAGAAAAGCAAACAAAGACGTATAGGTTTCTGCTCTATTAGAAGCGCAGGAGGGGGGAAATCAATGTTTAGTAAATGGGAAAAGAGAAAATCGTTCAGGAAAGACAGTCTATTTCCAAGCCGGAGAGGGGTTCGTAAACAGCACAGGCCATTGCGGAGGAAGCAGCGCGGGCCATCAACTCCCCGAGTGCGCTCGGCCCGGCGCTAATGGGAGCCCGCGCGCACCGAGAGCCGGGCGGGCGCCTCAGGTTTAGGGTGCGTTCAAGGGCGGCCTCGTCCTTTTAAAGCCACGGCCAGGCACCCTGCTTTGGCCACGCTGCCCACCCCCTTGGGCTCCGCGTGGCCCAGCTTGCATCTGAGCCTGCAGGAACCTGCGTCGAGGCCCCGGGTCAGATCCTCCAGCCTCCCTCACCGCGCCCTTCCTCCTGGCTGTCGCCACCCTGCCTGCCTGGGACTTGGCTGCTACCGGGAGGGGCAGGGCTGGCTTCCTGGGGAAAGGGCGTGTGAACTGGGCCTTAAGTCATGTGGAGTTCTCCAGGTTAAGGAGGGAAGGAATGGTGGCTTTGGGAGTACCACGGGCTCTCAGGGGATGGAGTGCAGGCGAGGGCGGGGGAACCATTTCAGAGTGGGTGGCGAGGGCAGGGGAGAGGCTTGGATGGAGGAGTGGGATTGACGTGGAGGTTGGCATCCGAGTAGCTGGAGGGGCCTCAGCCTACTCCCAGGTCCCAAAAGGACCAGAAAAAAAAAAAAAATACAGGATCAGGGCGGGACCCTCTGAGGCCCTGAGAGGCTACGGATGAGAGGCTGAAGTCAGAGTAGTTCCTGCGCTGGCCCTATGGGGCAGCTGGACTGTCAGAACCCACTGCAAGGGGAGGCTGGGACGCATCTCCACGCCCACTGGGCCCCGGCGGCTGGCGTTCCATTGTGCCAGAGAGTGGCCACGTGGGGTGGCCGGCGAGCGCTCCAGGAAGTATTGAATTTTTGCTTAAGATGGATGGCACGACTGGAGTCTCATTTACAAATGAATTATATTCTGTTTACTGTCTGTGTGTGGGAGTGTGTGCGCATGCGCGCGAGGGCCGAGGGGCAGTATGGACTGGAGGGGGCACGCTCCCTCGGGTTGTGCGCGTGTGTAGGAGTACGTGTGTGGGGAAGACGTGCCCCCTGGGGTGCGGGCAACTCCCACAGGAAGGTTGATAGAAAAGAAAGATCCTCGAGGGTGGGCCAGGGGAGGGATGCAGGGGCGGGCCGCAGCCCTCCGCTGGTCCTTGCTGTCGCTGTCCTGTGCGTGCGGGACTCTGTCCCCTGCATTCAGTCCCTTCCAGGTGAGTCTTTCAGCTCCTCGAGAGCGTGGGAGGCTGTGGGGTCAGCTCTGTCATCCACCCCATTTGCTGAGGAAATGGCGACTCAGAGAGGTGAGGTGACCTGCCTGCAGTAACACAGCAGGGTCCTGGAGCTGGGACTCCAGAGTGTGCCCGGAACCTGGGGTAATTCTTCTGAGAGGAAGCTGGGGAGAGAGAAGGGAGGGTGGAGGACAGGGGTGGAGGCACACGAGGACTGGGAGACTCCGGGACAGACCACCGGGATCTTCACTGCTGTGGGCAGGAGCGGGGCTGGCGAGGGCGTGGGCGGGGTGCATGGCCCAGCAGAGGGGCCTGTCTTTGGAGCGGTGGGGAAAGCCACTGGACTGCTAACCCCTCCCTGGAACTTTGCAGCGCCACCTCCCAGCCAGGATGCCCACTTCCCTTCCACCCCTCCGGGTTTCTGCTTTCCCATCAGCACAACAGGGTGTCTGGTCCAGGTTAGGGGAATGGAGGACTCTGGGGCTTCTCTGGGCTCTGACCTTCCGGAGCTCTGTTGTAGACATGTGCACAAGTATGTGGGTGACGTTTTTCTGTCTGGGGGTGCATGCCCAGAGGGAAGTACCAGTACGAAATGAGCCCAACGGAATGTGGGTGTGTGCTTGTGTGGGTTCCAGTATGTTCACGCAGGGGAAGGGGCCTTCCGAGGGTCTGCTAGATCCCTCAGCCCGGGGTGAGAGGGGCAGCAAGTGTGGGCGTTGGCAGCACCTTGGGGCAGATCAGGCCTGTGCCTGACCTAGCGGTGGGGAGCAGGGATAGGCCGGGGGGTGGGGGCAGGAAGAGTGGGCAGAGGAGGCCCTTGAATTTCCACCCGACATCACCCATTTCCCATCCCTGCACCCGCTCGGCCCCACTGCTCAGGGCAGGCACAAAGAAAACCACTCTGCTCCGGCTAAGGCCGAGCAGGAGATGCAGACTTCGATAAGGGAGCTTCAAGGTGAAATCAGCCAGCCTGGCCCTTGGGCTGGGCAGGGGAGGGGTTCTGAGGGAGGAGGGGCTTCAAAAGAGGGGACTCAAAGAGGCTCTGGGGTGAGGGAGCCTGAGGAAGGAGGGGTGAGGGGAAAGGCTGCGCTGGGGGCCGAGCTGCAGGGAGGGGAGGACAGGCTCAAGGACACCAGCTATGGATGGACGTGCGGAGGAGGAGGTAGGCACTGAAGGAGGGATTTTCAGCCCAATCCCTGTGGAGGCCTGAGGGAGTCACCCACTCCAGGTGTTCCTGAGTCCTGGAGTTGCCATCCACTGTGGTCACCCAGGGCAACGGGACAGGGGTTGCAGGGTCGAGGTAGCCCAAGTGGCCAGGGCAGGCAGTGTCCAGGCTGTGGCCTTGAGTGCCAGTGGAGAATCAGAGCTGCCTCGGGGCTACTGAGCAGGAAGGTGTGGGGGCCGGGGGGCTCCTGGCCCCCAAGGCTGAACCCCTCCCCACCTCAGGAAGGCAGGCACCCTCCATCCCAGACGCCAGGTGCCAGTGGGCACCTTCACTGGAGGAGGTGTTCCAGGGCAGGGCCAGGCTGCCGCACACCTGGGCCCACTTGTTAACGGGGGAGCAGGTGCTAGAATGTGGGCCATGCCAGGGCCCACCCAGCTGGCCTGCTCTGGTGCCCCATCCTGCCACGCTTTGAGGTCAAGCAGAACCCAGGAAGTAGGAGCAGCCAGATGGGAGTGGCCGGGGCCAGTGAGGATTAAGGGGGAGGTTCAGGCAGGTGCTCCTGGTGATGAGATATCTCACTTCCAGGAACCCCTCCCCCAGCTCTGAAAGCAGCAAGCGCAGGCCTTGTCCAGCTGCCCAGCCCTTGCTGTGGCCAGTTCATCTGTCTCTCATGACAAGTACCCTACAGGTGGCCTTGCTGTGACCCCTTTCAGCGGAGGAAAGGGCGCCTGGCTGAGCTCACTTGGAGCCTCCCCCGTCCATGGCTGTGCTGGGCGAGTGAAGGACCCAGAAGTTGTTTACTGGGAGTAGGGCTCCTTTTAGTGCATTTCGCTCATTGCAGAGACAACCTGAAGTCCATCCAGGACCCTCTCAAAAAAATAGTTGCAGCTTCAGAATTGTCCTGGTCCCTTCGAGGGGAGCTCCCGGAGGTCTAGGAAACCTGTGGGGAGGGGTGGCTTTCCGCCACGTGTCCTTGTGAGCCAAGCCTTCGCATGCTCCAGTGTTTTCCCTGCCCCAGCCCAAACCAGATCCAGAGGGGCAGGGATGCTGAGTACCTGGCCTCAAGGTGCTGCAGGTCTGGGATCTGTATCAGACCGCAGAAGAAACTGCTGTCTGTGCGGAAGTGTCCTTGTGGACGTGGTCAGTGTACCAGGCAGTCAAGACCTCTGTCCATCCTGCAGTCTCTCCGTCTACAGCTTCTGTCCTTGCTGAGGCAGCCGTGGGATAGAGTGGAAGAGGATGAGGAAGGACCAGAAGAGGAGTGTTTGTGAGAAATGAAACTGGCGACTGGGTGGGGAGGGCAATCCGGGCTCTGTGTGGGCCTCCCTTCAGCTGCCAGACCCAGGAAGAGAGGCAGCGGCCTGAGATTCTCCCTGGGCTGGGCAGGCAGGACGGGCTGCAGCCCACGCACCTAGCGGGCGAACTTCAGCACCGCGGAGAGCTCCCGCCACCTCACAGGGCTCACCCGGGAACCAGCAGGCTGCTCCGCGGCCCGAGTCAGTCAGTGCCTGGGGTTCCCCCCTGGTGAGTCTCATGCGTCTGTGGCCCCCCAAATGAGTAGCGCCCCACCTTGCTTGTGTCCCCCCCCCCACGTTGCCCTCAGGACCAGCCTGTTTGTTGACCGGCTGAATCTCGATCTCCCGGCTACCTCCACCATGCCCCATGCTGCTCTCCAGGCCTGGGGGCCGCATTCCTACACTCTCCTTCTCAAAGTTTTAAGTTAACCAAGCCATCCTTTCTTATCCCCAAAGAATCAATATTTTCTCTGTCTTTTGACACTTATTTTATTTTATTTTTACATGCGGCCTCCCAAAGGCTGTAATTTATGGCTAATACCATGCAATCAGAGACAATAGCTGGGTGCCTGTGAATGGGAGCAGGCAGGCTCCCCGCCGGGTGCCCCGGCCCCCCTCCACCACCCACTCACGGGGGTGTCCATGACTGTGAGGCCTCTAGGTGCTAGACACACAGGAGCCTGGAAAAGACAGGAGCCATCACCTCTGCATTGTCTGGGGGGCACAAAGGACGGGTCCCCAGCTGAGGAGGGTCCTGGAGAAGCTCAGGGGTGTGGGGCTTTCTGTGGGGGGCTGGTATGATAGAGGGGCAGGCAGGGTGGAAAGGGGGTCCTCCTGGACTGACCTCAGCTGCAACGACCCCCCAACTGAGATGCCAGGGCAAAACCTCCATCAGCTTGCTGCGCCTCCTTCCTCCCCCCACCCCTCCTCCACCTCTGCCGAGCTGTTCCCGCGTGGCTCCCGCGCTGTAATCTACGGCGCTGTTACTCTGTGCCAGTGATTTAAATGCTCTGATGGAGCTAGTGACAGCTTAAATGGCTGCCATCCCCTCCCTGTACCCCCAGGCCCTGACGAGGCCCCACAGTGGGAAGAGGGGTTTGCTGAGATGGGATTCAGCAGTATTTTCCCAGCTCAAGGGTGGCCGGGCTGCTGTTCCTTGCCCCTATGCGGTGGGGGTGGGGGTGGGGGAGCCAGGCGTGCCCTCCCTTTCCCCTCACTGGTGATCAAGGAGAGAAGATAAAACCCTCCATAAATTCCCCGGGAAATGAAGTGTCTGGAACACGCTCCATTCCACCTGCCCGCAGGTGAGAGGGGCAGAGAGGGAGAGGGAGGGGTGCCCAGGGTCCAGCGGTCCTTCTCGGAGGCCTGGAAGCCTGTGGCAGTCAGCGCTGTGCAGCAGGCCCAGCCCCCACCCGTCAGCCCCTCCAATTACACTGATGCCCAAGCCCCGGTCCTGCTCCCCGGTCCTCCTCCCTCTTCTGGAGCCTCCGCTCCATTCAGGTATTTGATCCCCAGTTCCATCTGCGTTCGGTTGTGTTGGGTGGGGGGACATTATGCAGACGTGAAAACAGGGGCACGTAGAGGCAGAGCAGGCCAAGGGCAGCCAGCAGGCAGTGGCAATGCAAGCCCCGGCCCCCAGCCCCGCCTGGCCCTGGGTTTCTGGGTGGGTAGAGCTGCCTCCCCTCCAGGCTCCCTCCCTGGCAGCAGATCCTGAGCAGGGCATGGGGGTGGGGGTAGGGGCGGAGCTGAGAGGTCCGGCTGCAGGATGGGGTCTCTACACTGGTACAGAGAGCCTATGAGGGCCCAGCACTGTCCAGTCCTCTGGCTCTGGGGTCCCAGAGCTGCTAAATACAGCCCTGGGGGGAACAGCCTGCCCCAGAAAGCGAGGTCCCAGGCTGGGTCAGGGGGTCTTGTGCAGTGGAAGGGCATGAGGTGTCAGCTCAGTGGGTGGATGTCAGGGACAGGACTTGGCCTTCTGGAGGCAACACCTATGTGGACAGATGAGTCCCTGATCGGGCACCATGTGATGAGAGGAAGCAGTTCAGGGGCCCTGGGAACACCCAGAGGCCCCACAGATCTTAGGAAGGTTGTTAAAGTCAGAGTCCTAAAAGAAGGGCAGTGGAATTCTCTAGAAAGAAGACCCATGGCAGGGGCAGGGGATAGGTATTCCAGACAGAGGGAACAGCATGAGTAAAGTGGCCCCTGAGGGAGGAGCCAGGACTCTGCCTTGATGGCAGAGGGGTGACCGTTCCCAGTTGGGAGGGACAGACACATCTGTGGGGCAGCAGCCGCAGCTCTTTCCTCCAAGTTTGGAAACTGAGGCACAGCAAGGTTGACTGATTTTCCCAAGGTCATCAGAGCGCATGCGCTTGAGCCGTGGCTGAGCCCAGGGGTGGCTGCCACCCCACAGCTGCCACCCCAGCCAGGACTCGGGCTCAGCTGGGCTTGTAGCTCTTCAGCCTCTGAACCACTGCAAACCCCTCCTGGGAGCAGGAAGTGTCAGAGGAGTAATTAAATGATTGAGTGAGCAGGGCAGCAACTGGAACAAGGCGCCCGGCCACACCAGGTGTCCTTCCAAATAGCCACATGTCCCCAGCTGGGGGCTCCAAGGGCCTGAGCTGGTGGGAGGGGCCCGACTGCCTGCCAGGGGTGGGGGTCTGGGGGCCTCGCGGCTCTGTGCAGGACCGCAGAAAGGGGACTCCGGGCTCAGGAAGCACAGTGGTTCCCAGAGGGTCCCTCGACTGCCACTGCGCTGTCCTTTGAAGCTCACAGTCAGGAGGGGCAAATCCTGGACTGCAGAGGGTGGGCTTGCAGGGGTGGGGCAGGGGCTGACTTCTCAAGATCACGGTTCGCCTTGAGCAGGCCCCTTGGACAGAGCTGGGCTTAGAGGGAGAGAGATGTGGGGTCTCTTCCTGCTTGCAGAGCACCCCTCTTGCCTGCCACCACCCCCAGATCCACAGCCCTGACTCAGCGGCTTAGCCCCGCTCCCCACACCTCCCACCCCAACCTCTTTAATGACTTTTTAATAAATTGAAAAATTGTTTCAATACCAAATGCGATCCCGGGACATTGTTCGTGACTGTATTGAGCTTAAGTCAAACGCTTTGCATTAAATCCTACTGATTAATAATTACAAGGAGCAAGTCTGTCTTTACTGTAATGTGTTTAGGAAAACTGATGGATTTAATTTTTTTATCGGCCAAAGTAAGAAAATGTAATCTTTCTGAAAGTATCTAATACAACAATGCACCATAATTAGTTTTTCTGGAAACAGGCATAATGGAATAGAATAATAAATCACTTCTCCTTTCGTCCCTTCCCTCTGATGGAGAGATTTCCCCTCTGTGGGGCTAGGGACAGGACAGGGGACAGAACTGGGGGCTGAGGTGGCCCTGGCTGCGCAGCCCGGGCTCCACTTGGCTGAGTCTGTGGCCCTTGGGCCCACCCCACCCTCCAAGGAGCTCGGGGCTCTGGGTACGAGCAGGTCCTCCACTCCAGGCCAGAGGCCAAGCGTCTGTGGGGAGCTGGGACCCGGGTTCCAGAGTGGGGGTGGTCGTGCTCCTTCCCCCTGACAACTCCTTTCCCCATAGCCAGACCCCTATCCACAGCCTCAAAGAGTCTGAAGCCTGGGCAGCCAAGACAATGTGTCCTCAGGGTAGTGGTGACCGGATGATTTTGGATGAGTGTAGGGACCCAGAGCTGCTAAAGATGGAGTTGGAGAGGCAGGCAGAGGAGGGTTCTTCACCAGTGGCTGGGATTACTCACGGGGACTACCGTTCCTATTGAGTCCCCTTCCCCAAATGTAGGCTGCCCAGGGAGAGAGAGACCCCAGAAGGTGAGAAAGAGGGCATGGCCAGCCCGCCCAGGCAGAGGCGCCTCCTACCGCAGCCGGTGAACTGGCCTGTCTCCCCCCATTTTCAGACAGAGCTTAGTCCCTCCGTTTTGTGGGTTCTGGGTCCTGCCCAGAGAAGCTCTGCCTGGCAGCCTCCACAATTCTCATCCCTGTACCCCTAGCCTGGGCCCACACCACAGGTAGGGCCGTCCTCATCAGAAGCTGCCCGGGACCCCTAGGGCTTTCCTTCAGCTGCTGTCCCTGCCTCAGGTCTGCCATCAGTAATGACAAGATAATTGTTTGTTTTATTGATCAGCCTTCTGCAGCCGAGTGATGGATGATGTGGGAAGAGCCACATTTGCCCCAGCTCCTGCACCCCAGCACCAGGTGTCCCCGCCGGGCTACGCACCCTCCCAGCCTTGCCTCCCCACCAACCCCCTCTGGCCCTGGCCCATGCCGCTAGAGAAGAACTAGTGCTAAGCTGGGGATCTGGAGCCCTGAGACTGAGCTCCAGAATCCCAGACCCAATACCCAGAGCTCCAAGCAGTCCCCACCCCCAGTCTTGAGCTCAGATTTCCCCTGGGAAGCCAGGAGGCAGGTTAGAGGTGTGGAGGGTCGGTGTGTGATGGGGTGCCCAGACGGTGCCCCACAAATACCTACACGGACCATGAGGCTCACAGCTGGTAACCAGCCACTCAGAGCTGCCAGAGGTCTCTACCCACCCCACTCATCGCTCTCCTCTGTTGTGGCCTCTCTCCTGAGGCTTCTAGCCTCTTCCTTTCTGAGCCCTCCCAACCCTCTACTCCCTGGCCTCTGCCTCAGCCTGTCCTGAGCCGACCCTCCCCACACCTGCAGCCAGTCATGGCCCGCAGCTCAGCTCAGACCCCCCTCCCTCCACAGGCTGCATGGGGGCAGGACAGGCTCCCCGGTCCTCTTGGCTCATCCAGCCTCATCCCAGGGGAACCCTTTCCTGAATCAGGGGGCCCAGCCTGTGATCCCAGCAAGGAGGCCCCGCTCAACCCTTGAAGTCCTACTGGGCCCGGAGCTGGAGGATGTGGGCGTGGGGCTCTGGGAGATGGAGGCAGGGAGGCGAGGGAGGGGAAGTCCACAGCCACTGTTGGCAGTTGCCAAATTCCTGGTCTCCTGCTTCCATGCTAAAGGCAGAATTGCCCCTCCCGCCCTTCCAGCACCCCCCGCCCAGTGGTCAAGTGGGGTTGTGTGTCTGCCCCTGGTGAGCAGAAGCCGCTCCTCGCCGCTGCGGGAACTTTCGGGGCCCTCCCCGCTCTGCTATGATGGTTTTCCAGATCCAGGCTGTTTGCTCAGCCCAGTTTCAGTGTGAGGACGATGTGCAGGAGCCTTGGCTGACCTAGGAAGGACCGGCAGCAGCGAAAAGAGCAACTTCACTACGTGATGCCACTGTGATTTTAGGGGTGCCACCGTGGCCCGTCTGAGTGCCTCCTGGCTGGGGGCTCTGCCCTGTGAGCAGGTGGGACCGCGAGGGGGCAGAGAAGAGAGGCAGCGGTGGCCAGGATCCCACCTGGTGTAGCCACCACGGCCCTTCTCTGTTCTGTGCCTCAGCTTCCCCACCAACCAGTCACCTGTGCAACTTTTGGGACTGAGGGGAATCGAACAAGGGGACCGTGTGAAAGTGCTTTGAGTCAGGAAGAGTAAACACGGTGAGTGTAGGTGGGGATGGGGACGGTGGGCCCCTGGTTGTGTGTTGATGCTACTGTGAGGGTGACAACGGTGGTGACTGGGGTGGTGACAGCAACACGGACCGGTGACAGGGTTGGTGCTGGCGGTGGGGATGCCGCCAGCAGTCGAGTCCACTGCTGTCGGCCCAGCCCAGGCCCGGACTTCCGCCGGGCACGGTGCAGCAGCCTCACCGGGGACCCTGACGGGAGGCCTTGGGTATTGATTAATGATCTCCACTGGGGCTGGCTAATTGTCTGCTGATCTCTGCTCATCAAAAGCCCTGCCTGTCTGACCCCGGTGAGCCTTGCCGAGAGTACTGCATGGTGTCAGGGCAGAGGCGTCCGAGATGTGCCGGCCCCAAAGGCCTCTCCATTTCTGTTAGCCGAGAGCCCCCCCACGGGGCGCAGCAGAAGCTCCTCCTGCAGAGCTGGGTGCCGGGCTGGGCAGCTGTACAAGCATCAGATGGTGTTTTCCTGACTCTTGATGAGTGCAATATGGAGCTGCCATGTGTCGGTGATGCGCACGGGGTGCAGGGCTGGGGGGCTCTCAGGGACTTGGCTAACGAGTCTCCTCTTGGACATTCCATCAGCAAACATCTGTGCTCCTTCCATGCAGGGCCTAGCACTGGCCACTGGGGGCGCCACGGACTCAGTGATGACTGCCCAGCCTTGCCCCCTGGGAGTCCCAGTCTGATGGACAAGGGTTCTGGGTCCAGACACACCCAGGCATGCTGAGTTAGCTGTGGGTCCTTGGGCAAGGGCTCTCTGATTGCAGGAACCTAGGCTACAGCCCACCTCCCTCCTGGTACCCACGGGCAAACTGAGGTCAGGCGTGGGTGAGGCAGGTCCCCAGTCACACAGGGACTGGGGCTGGGCTGGGCCAGAGCCCTGTTCCTGCCTCCAGGCCAGGGTTCCTCACACCGTGCCCCAGCTCGTTTTAAGCTCCGCTTTTGCTGGAAGGCACAGATAACATTTTTTTTAATTCCCCCTTTTTGTTTTTGCTGAATCGGCACTCCTGTCATCCCAGTCTGAGGGGCTTGGCTTGTCTCTTATGAGGTGGGGAAGCGCCTTCATTTAAAAGCAGAACTAAAAGAAAAGCATCCGTGGGTCCCGTTGCACTGCGGCAGACATGATGAGCAAACCATGGTCGTTAACATGATAAAAGTCACTTTGTCTGGGTGTAAAATTCATTTTCCCCCATTCGGCACATGGCGCATTTGCATCCTGCTGCGGGTCCTGGGCTGCAGTCTCCTTCCAGCAAAGCCCCGAGACCGTTCCCATTTCCCAGGCAGCATCCCCGAGACCTGGGCCTGGTGAGGCTGGGGCCGTGGTGCTGGGAGGGGGCCTTGGTCCCGGCATTCCCTTGGCCACGGAGCTGCTCCTCCCACTAGCCTTTGGGGGGACCTTGAGGCCCCACTGTCCTTGGCCAGACCTGGAGGGAACTTGGCAGGGTGGTGCGTGGGGCATCAGGGGCCCCAAGGAGCCCCCATTCATTGGTCCCGTCCTTGTCCTGGCTCTGCCACAGAGTGCCCGGAGAAGGCCACCCTGCCCAGCTGCTCGCCTCAGGGTCCCATCACCCTCCCCTCCTTGGCCCCAGGAGTCCTGCCCCCCGAGGCAGGGCCCCATGGGGTGACTCACAGACAGGGGAGGAATTTGTGTATGGTCACCTGAGCAATTGAGGCTCATTCCATCCCACTACGCAGGGCCAGGGGTTCAAATCCCATCATCACCCATGCCAGGGCCCACAGGGGTCAGATGCCAGGGCTGAGGCAGACAGCATGGGTCTTGCCTCCCATCGTGTCTTAGAATATAGCCGTGGAGCTTCCCCTTACTTGGACTTAGTTTCCCCAACCATAGTGACAGGTTCCATGGGCCATACTCCGAGGACCCTGAAGGGTGTTCAAATATCGTCTGCAGTTTTGTCTGAGCCTCGAGGTGGGCCTGGCACCATAGGACACCAGCGCTGTGGGCTGAGGGGTAATCGCACAGGGAGGTAAGAGAGCAGAGCCCTCTGCCCCCTGCTCAGCAGGCTAAAGAGGACCCTCGGCCTCCTTGAAACCCTTGTCCTCAGGTCTTCCCCACAGAGGCTGGGCTGGCTCCAGGAAAAGGTTGGCATCGGGCTACTGCCCAAAGTGGCCCAGGTGAAGCTGGCCACCAATGGGGGGCTGTGGGTAAGATACAGCCCCAGAGCTTTGGGGGGGGGTTGCGAACCCCTTTCTGCAGAGTTCTGCCAGCAGATTTGGGAAGAGAGAGAAAGGACAGGGGCCCCAGGACCTCAGCTCTGGGAGCTTAGACACACTGACTGACAGAGCTGCCATGGTGGTGGACAGAGAAGCAGGGAGAAGATTCCTTCTGCAGAGGAAGAATGCAGTGGGCTGCAGGCGGGAGCGAGCAGCCTCCGGAGAGGGCTTGGCAGTCGGCCCCAAGACAAAGGGGGCCTGTAGGTAAAACGCTCACCTGGCCCTGGGGTGGGCCTGGGCAGGGTGGACTCAGACAAGGCCCAGGAGCCATAGGGAGTGGCCGGGTGACGCTGCCCTGCCCCTTTGACTGAGGAAGCAGTGGAGGAGGGTCCTGTCACAGCAGGGGCATGTGCAGTCGGGGGTCGGGGGGCGATGCGGCAGGCTGCAGGCTTTTTAGAGACGACGTTCGTGTGCCTGCATAGGGTTTCCCGGAAATGGCAGCACCCCAACAAGGTCATGATCCAACCCGAGTGGGGGTCCAAGCTGCCCCTCTACTCCAAGCCCGGACAAGGGGGCGCAGTCCCCACACCCCACAGCTCACCCCCTGCTGCTGGAGGGGGGTCCCTGACTGCCAGCCAGAGCAGAACTCGGGGACTCTGGGATGCCTGGGGAGGGGAGAGAGGCCTCCTCCC
The DNA here is from genome assembly GCA_004027475.1 of Anoura caudifer. NCBI lineage: Eukaryota > Metazoa > Chordata > Mammalia > Chiroptera > Phyllostomidae > Anoura > Anoura caudifer. Next base: position 40,736 of record PVKU01009843.1, on the reverse strand, counting down.
GCACCGCGCCTGGAGAGAGGGTGCGAGAGGCGCAGTGCGCATGGCGGGCGGGGCCCAGCGACAGCTGTTCACTTACTGAAGCTATTTTATAATATTGCCAGAGCTTTTAAAATAATCCCATTTCTGCAGAATATTCCCAGCTAATTGGAGCTGTCTCTTTCTTATTAAACAGAAAGGTTATAAAAATGTGTGTTGAGGGTTTAAGAGCAATACCTCTCGGCTGCTCTGATTGTTATGACAAGGAGAGCATACCGGAAGCCGTGTGCGGCGGGCTGGGAGGAGCCGGCTGCGGTGGCTGGGCTGTGGGGTCGGGGCTGGGGCCAGGGCCGGGACGGGGCCGGCGGGCTCTGCCCGAGGGGCCTCGCACAGCACGGGCTGCAGGAATGGCAGCCTTCACTCAGAACGATCGCTCTCCAAACACCGGCTGCCGTGGCAGCGCTGTGCATCACCCAGGCCTCTGACTGCGGGCACTCGCATAACTTACCGAGAGGCAGAGGCAACGTGGAGACAAGGTTCCAATTAGCTGAGCCACGAGGCGGCTGAGTTCCCGACACCTCAGAGCTCTGCGGGGGGAGGGGTGGCTACAGACCCCCTCTCCGTGATGGGGGACAGCCCCCGAGAGAGAACTCCCTGCTCCTGCTCCAGCGATGAGGGCAAGGCGCTAAAATGCACTCGCCCACAGCGCACAAGGCTGTTCCCGAGGTTGTCCAAGGAGGGTTGACCGAGTCCAGACCCCATTTGGAGTTGGGGCCTGTGTCCAGCCCCCATTCTTCCCTAGGCCTGCCTCTGGCATAGCGTGTGCATGCTAAGTCTGTTCTGGGGACCTCTGGACGCCCCCAGGCCCACCATCCTCCATCAGAGCACCCCACTTCAATGTGTCACAGGTGTGGTATCCACATCGAGTGTATGAATTCCCTGTTGCTGAAAAAGCGGTCGGAAATCCTGTATTCTGGAAGAGGCACACAGGACTCCCACAGACCCCCTCCTTGCTGCACGACGGACCCCATCTGATCCATTTAATGGGCAAATCTGTTTAGTCCCTAGGATCCTTCATGGGACCCCCTGCAACAGAAGACAAGCTTCCAGACTGACCTGGGTCCCCCACCTCCTGTCACTATCCCATCCTCCACAGGCCACCCCTTCCTCACTGCAAACCTCAGCAGCTACAGTGTCCCAGCCTCACTGGCTGCTCCTTGAAATGTGCTCCAGCCCCAGTCCTGCCCCTGGCAGGGGCTCAGTTCCAAGCCCTGTGGGGCAGCCGGGGCCTGGCTCCTGGCCTCCACTGGCTGGTGCATATAAGGGCACCAGGCCATGCCCTTTCATGCCTGCTGATGACTCAGCAGTCGGTGGAGCCCCAGCAGCTTCCCAGAAGCTCTGAGAGGAAGATGATGGGGCTTTGCGAACCCATTTTACAAGCGTGGTGACTGAGGCGTGGTGACATTAAGTAAAATGCAGAGAGTCACCTGGGCCCAGGGGATGTCTGCTGCCTCCCCAGCCATGAAGCAGGCCAAGGCACTGGGATGACCGTCCTTTCCACCTGTGCTCATGGGACAGTTCTCCCATGATTTGCGGCCACAGCAGCCTCAGGCCCCGCCCCTGCCTGGCGGGCTCCCGGCCTGCCTGCTGCAGCACCTCGCTCTTCCATCACGGCGAAGCCTCCCTTCTCGGAGCAGACCTTCGGCGCTCCGCTGGCTTTCCTGGGGCAGAGCCCACCTGCGCACCTCTGACGAGTCCTCCAATGCTGCCGTCGCCTGGAGCGGCCCCTCCTCTGCCTGCAGAAAGCCTTCCCGCATCCCCATGGCAGGAAGCGGTCCCCGTCCTCGGGATCCCAAAGTGCCCACGTTCCACTCTGCTGGGCCTGGGCATGGGAAGGGGTGGGAGAGAGGGCCCTCACCTTACCCAGGGGACCCAAGGCCTGCTCACTGGCCATTTGGGGACAAAGCCCCAGCTGCTTCCTAAAGCCCTGCCTGGAGGTGCTTGGGCGGGGCAGGTGGAGTGAGAGGTTTAGTCCCGGCACGAGAGAGGGCACTGACTGTTGGCTGCTGGTCAGACCCAACGGCTGCTGAGCGGCCACCTGGGGAGCAGGCAGGAAAGGCTCGTGTGCATGTCATGTGTGTAGTTTTGCGTATTGAGATAAGACAGGTTTATTTAAAAGAATGTTTTTAAAGATTACTACATGCTCCTCATGCCTTGACCAAGGAGGCGCTGGGTTTGGAGCCAAGATTCCATTTCCGCTGCTTCCCAGCCAGACCAAGCAACTCACTGAGAACTGTGGGTCCTCAGTTTCCTCATCTGCTCAATGGGGCCGGTGCTACCCACTTGGAACTCTGCTGTGAGAATTAGAATTAGGTGTCTTCCCTCGGTGCCTGGTATGTAGCGGGGAAGGCAGGGCCAGAGGGGAGGAGGAATAGCGATGGAGTTCTGATTCTCGCTCGCTTTCAGGAGGCAACGTTAATAGTTCTCCCTTGGAAATCACAGGAAAGCCGCAGTGCCCCAGGCAAGCCTTGTCTTCTGTACAGAGAACATAAAGTTCTCAGTCCCCGGGGGTGGGGGGGGGCGGGGGGCGGGGTGGACACTGGAGCAGGCCCACTCTAGTGGGGGGCTGAGCCTGGTTACCCAGAGGCTGCAGCCAGACCCCTCAGTGAGGCCAAAGTGTTGTCCCCAGGCTCTGCCAAGGGCAGGTCTGGAGGGCGAGGGGTCAGCAGAGCCCGGAGCGTGGAGACTGCAGGCCTGTCCACCGGAGCAGCTAGGTGAGGGTTGGGAAGCCTGCCCACCAGTGCCCAGCAGAATCCCTGCCATATGTGTGTGTGGCCGGGGCTTGTGCGGAGCCCTCCATCCAGTCTGGGACACGTAGCTCCCAAGAGCAGCACAGGCACTGGGAGGGCCCAGCTCCCTGCCAGGGATCTGACCTGTGGGCCTGGCGGGGATCATGTGCAGACCCTAGACCCCAGCCCGATGGGGGTGACATGTTACCACACAGTCTTTTTGTCATTCATCAACACCTGACAGAGCCCTACCCTCCCAGGGGCCTGAGCCTGCCTGGCACACCCGCTGCCCCCGGGGGTTCGAGCACCATCCCCCACTCCTGCCCAGGCCTGACTCACTGCCGGTCTTCTTGCCCACGGCCGGCTCCCCGCCACCCACAGCAGCTGGCTTAGATCTTCAGGCCAGACCTGAGTGGCTCGTTGCAAACTGCTGAGTCCACATCCTGACCCTCCCCGAGGTCTCCCTGTCTCTCTCAGCATGTCTCTCCATCCGCCTCTGCCTCTCCAGAGCTCCTCCTCGCTCATTTAGAAATTAAGACCTCAGCAAGATGGTGCGGAGCTGCCAGGCTGGGCTCAGGGAGGCCGTGGCGGTAGGTGGGAGGGAGCCCTTCCAGCTGCTGGGAACATAAGCAGACAGAAGCCTCCTCTCCCTCCTCTGGACGCTCACTGACCCGCACAGGGGCAGCGTCCCAAGCGCCCCGTTCTGCCTGCCTGGAGCCCAGCAGAGCTATCTGACAGCCTTACTCAGTAGGGAAGGGCTTGGCTCTGACATGGAGGTTCCCAGACCTCCAGGGTCTGTCTCTGGGCCACCGAGGAGCCCTCCGCCATCGGCATTTTTCCTGGCACCTGCCTGGCTCTGCTAGACACAGTGCTGGCCCATAGTCAGCTAGTGGAAAATAGACATCCAAGGTGGGGACACGGGCCAGATCTGACCACAAGAGTGCTACGGATGGCCCCAAGCAAGGACCCAGGAGTCTGGGGTCTGGCTGCAGGTGCCACCGATCACTAGGTGACTGTAGGCCCAGCCCAGAGCATCTCGGAGGCTCAATTTGCCCATTTCTGGAACAGAGTGAGAAGTTCACAGAGGCCCTGCTGTCCTTTGAAAGAGGTTCTGTGGCTCCATCATCTCTAGAACCACCAGGCAGTTTCCCACCTGGCCAGACTTGGGGCCCAGGTAGGGAGGGACCCCTAATCCTTGCAAGCCATGGACATCTGTGGCATTTGTGCCCTGGACAACCTCCCCTTCACCACCGCATGCCTCCTGGGACGTGATGCTCCTCCATCCGCTAGCCCACCTGGGGTACAATGGCCCCAGGCCAGCCTCTGCCCTGCCAGTCCCCCCAGCTCCCATCCCTGCCTGTTTCCTGCCTCTCTGCGAGGCCTGAGGGGCTGGAGCCTCCGGCCTCTGCCTGCCCAGCCAGGGCCCAGATGTCTTGCATGTCCCCAGCCTCCACTGCATCCCCAGCCAATAGAGCAGCCTCCAAGCCAGTGCAGCTTCCTCAGCAGATCCTAACGGTGCACCCATTCCCCCTTGGGTCAGTGCCATTGAAGGCTTCCCAGGGGACTGGGTTGGAACGTCTGCTCCTGCTCCAAGGGCCTGGGCAATTGCTGCATCATAAGTGCACTTGAGTTACGTTCTCAGCTAATGGCCTGGCTTCTTCGACCGCAGATCCCAGCTGAGAGGAGCCCCTCTGGGATCTGTATCCCCAGGCCTCTCCAGCCAGGCGGGAGGAGTCCCTGCCTCCTTCCTCCCTGCTCCGTGCCCCACCTCACTTCGTGTGCAGGGAACAGGGAGAGAGCAAGGGCTGTGGGTGGAGACCCGTGCCCAGCGCTAATGGGAGAGCTGGACAGGTTCTTGGCAGGAAGCCTCCCTTCTGCTCCCTGCCTCGTGTCCAAGGAACTCAGGGCGGGTGTCCAGAGTGCCAGCACCTACACAGAAAGCAGGGGCCTCGTGAAATGGGCAGGGCCGCCTCCCTTGGGGCCTTCTGGCTTCTCCCAACGCTCTTCTCCTCCTGGCCCCGCTGCTACCTCCCTCGGAACCCGACTCTTCCGGTAATCGAAGAACACCTGGCTTCATCCGTCTTCCAGGCTCAACAAATGAAGTGCTAACTGCCCCTCACAGGAACAGCAGCCATCAGTTAAATTAAGTGATGGTGAGCCAGGGCCTGCCCTCCCCTCAACTGCCCAGCGGAGGCTGGGCCACTAAAGGGTTGATGGGCAAAAGCCAAAGATGCTTTTAGCAGGAGAAGCAGAAGATTCAAAGACTCTCCTCAGGGAGTGCCCCAGCCCCTTGCTCCAGGAGGTGCTTCCTGGGTCTCGCCTGGATCCCTCCCGCCATTTGGTGTCCATCAGCGCCCACGCGGCCACGCGGTGCCTTCTGCTGCTGGGGGAGGGAGTGTGCTCCCTCTCTGCCCCACAGCAGGCAGATGAGACACATCCATGGCTGCTGCTTTCATTCAAGCTGCCGAAGCCTCGGTGCCTCAGTTCTCTCATTTGCAAAATGAGCAAGTTGGGGACAGGTTTGTCCAGAATTACTGACAACTGGATCTTGGCCACAGGCAGGGGCAGAAACGGTCCCAGAGCCCTTCCCAGCCCTGGCAGGGGAGGCCCGCGTCCACTCCTCCGACCTCCGCGCTCGGAGGGCCTGGAGGGGTGGCTCTCAGGTGAGGCAATCTGCGTGGCCACTTCGCTGAGGCAGAGGGCCGGCCGCCTCCACCGGAGCCCGCCTGACTTAGCCCATTGCTGACACCCTTCCCTTCCACCTGAGGCCGAAAAACATGTCTCTTGGAGAGTTAGAGCTGCTGTCAGTTCCGGCTGGGGCTCCGGGGAGACTTTTATTTATTTGGAAGCTGCACAGACCTCTAATGCTCTTCTGAAGACAGAATTTCTTTTACTCGTCCTCATTTTCTCTTGCCACAGTGGGACGAAGGCCTCGGGGGCAGGGACGGAACACAGCATCCAGGCCTACGTGCCCCACACGCCACTGGGTATGAGGCATGGGGTGGCACCAAGGGACGCCCCAGCAGATGTTCAGGTCAGGGTCCTCCCAAGAGGGGGCCCCGGTGGCTGGGAGGGGCCCAGAGGACAGAACCCACACCGGAGCCTGGAGCCTGAGTCTCTTTCCACATCACAAGCCTGAGACCAGCCCGCCCCTCCCTGGCCTCAGTTTCCCTCTCTGTGAAAGAGCAGGTGCGACTGGACCTCTGGGGAAAACTCCAGCCTGTCCAGACGGCTCCTGGTGGGAAGAGCAGGCCCTCTGTCCCCCCGGCTGGGCCCTCACGCCCATCTCCATTCTGTGCCGGCTGGGAGGACTCCAGCTTTGTAAGGCAGCCCAGCAGAGAGAGTGCTGCTGAGCCTTCCTGGACTTACACAGCTCCGGACCCTTCTCCGAGGATGAGGCCACCCAGGGTTCTAGGACCTGGGTGCAGGGGCAAACAGGCTGTCCTGACGCCCTGATTCATCGCCACCCCTGAGCCGCCACTCTCTCCCCAGTTCCAGCCATTCACCCACCCGAGCCCTCCCTGCCCTTCCGTGTCTGTTTCAAGGCCCCCTCCTTCAGCCAGCCGTCCCTGATCACCCAAGCCTCGCAGCACCGAGCGACCACGTGCCCTGTGTCACCTACGTGACGCCGATCTGTGCGGTTTGAATGAGTCCCTGTGGTCCCTGTGTGCCGTATTCCCCACGAGGTGGAGAGTCCCTAGGGGCTGAGCGTCCAGCCTCTCACGCCTGCCAGAACCTACCCATTTGGCCAGTGCCCTATCTCAGTCAAGCACTCAGAGTTCGGTGGCCCTGGTGATGACGAAGGCCTAACTAGGGAGCTTCCCCTGCAGTCCAAGGAGGTCTGGTTTCCCCCAGGAGCCTCATACTGGGTTCTTGGTTTCTCTGATATTGGAGGCCGGGATGGGGACACCAGGGCCCAGGGTCTGGGGCACAGGTGGCAAACACAAGGCCCACAGGCCGAATCCGGCCCTCCACCTTGTTTTATCTGGCCAGCACCTTGTTTCTACCCGGCGGCAGCACCGAGCTCTCACTTAACTGTTAAGGAGCAGTCACACGTATACGGTCCTAAAGTTACATTCAGCCCTTTGAAGGCAACCGCAAGGCTGATGTGGCCTCTGGTGAAAGTGAGTTTGACACTCCTGGTCTGGGGGCTCCGACTCGCTTCCTCCAAGGTCATGGGAGACAGGCTGGGGTAGCAACCCAGATCTCCAGACTCAACGCTCCAACGTCCTGATCTGCACTGACCCCCAGGGAGCCTCAGGCAAGTCTGCCCCCGCCCCCGGGCCTCAGTTCCTCCTTCCGTCTAACAAGGGGGACCCTGCAGGCTCTGACAGTCCGTAGTGTAAGACGCGGCCCTAACTTAGGTGTGCGGGTGGCGGCGCTTACACTGCCTGAGAGGGTTGAGCTCCAGCCCCCTCCATTTGTTCCAATAAAAGGCACTCAACTGACTGCTCACAGTCGATCCTGACTGTGAGCAGGGTCCCAGAAGGATTCTGGTTCATCCGGAGGCTGGGTCCCTGTCCTACTGCACCTGGCGGCCACGCTGCCTTGGTGCCATGCTCAGCCGGGGGACTTGCATCCCTGGGTGTCCCCAAGGAGCTAGTGGCAAGCTGAAGTAGCCGCTGACAGGTGCAAGCACTGGCCGTCAGCCCACTCATGGAGCGAGTCCTGCTGGGGGCCCTTGGGGACCGCTGAGTCCGGCCCAAGGGAAGCAGAGAATAGGCATGTCAGAGGGGGCCAGATGAGGTGGGGACAGACTCCTGCTTTACAAGGACACTCTTCAAAGTCAGGGCCACTCTACCGACCCATGCGGAGGCAGAGCTGGGTCAGCGGGACTCGGGAGGGCAGCCTGGCTCAGATCTGCGAAGCCCCAGGGAGATTCCCTTTCTTCCCTCCCCGTCTTGTTCACCTTGCCAAGCCAACCTGGAATCCCTGCTCCTTTTCCAGGAAGCCTTCCCTGCCTGCCTGCATGTACGACCTGACCTTCCTGAGGACACCTGAGTCTCTGTGGTTTCCCTCCATCGTGCTCTTGCTGAGTGCCAAGTCCTGCCTTAGAGGCGTTATGTGCTTTGGGTCTTCAGACACCCCCCACCCGACGAGTGCCATGTGTCCCATTGTATGGAAGGAGAAACGGAGGCTCAGGGAGGCAAAGCGGCTTGCCCAGACAACCTGTGAGATCGGATGCCAAAGCCTTTACTGCTCATGTGTACCCCAGGCCACTCCTCCTAGGCACACCCCCAGGCTCCTGGAGATGCCACTCAAAAGTCCTGATGTCAACGCTTCTTGTATCCTCCCAATGGCTGGGCTCTGTGCGGGGCCCCGAGGGGACAACAGGGATAAGGAGACCCAGGTCCCAGATTGACAAGAGTCCAGAGTGCAAGCATTTTCCTGAACCCAAGGCAGAGGCTCCCGCATGTGGGCAGGTGAGGGGAGGGAGCAGGAGAGTGGGGACGGGAATGCTGAAGCCTGCGTACTTGAAGGGGGCCTGGGAAATCTTTTTGAAATAAGTGGTATTTATGGGTCCATAATATCCTGGGTTCAAATGGATCAGATGAGGGAGGGTCTTCCAGGTGGGAGGAGCCCTAAGAAAATGGAGTGGCTTGTGCAGCAGCTCAGGGAGGGAGGCTGCAGGTGGGCAGGCTGGCGTGGGGACCTTGCTGCCCCAGCTGTCCTGGACCGATGCTCCGAGCGGACTTCCTCCTTCTGCGTGTGGCATAACCAAGCCCAGGACTTGCTTGACACATAGTAGGTTTTCCACAACGACCTCTCAGTTTCTCTGGTCCGCCGAGCTGAGCCCCACCTCAGCCCACATGCAGAACTAGCACCGGCCAGGCCCCCTGCCATGGTCAGGCCCCTCTCTGTGGGCTGCAGCTTTACCTGCCCCTGCTGCCCCGCCCCTTCCAGTACCCGCACCTCTGGCCAGGTGGGTAACAGGCTTTTACTGTCTGATGCATCAGTGTGTCTGCCCCGGAACTCCCCAGTCCCTTGCCTTCCCCCCTACCCCTGCCATGATCTCAACCTGTGGCTGGAGCCAGCCACCAGGAGACTGAAGCTGCTGGGAGCCTTGGAGGTTGCAGCGTGTAAACTCTTACTACCCGTTCACTCTTAATTGCCTCCCCTCCTTATTTGTCTTCCTTTAACGGCCTGTCAACCAAAATCTCCCGCCTTTCCCTCGGTGCCAGCGGCTCAATTAGGTGCACATCTGTGGAGGTTGGAACTGAAATGCCCAACTACCAGTGCCTACTGGCCTCCCCCGGCCTGGACACAGGGGCCTGGCGGCCTGGGCACCCTCTGGGTGCAGTGCTGCCATCCTGGGATCAAAGAACAGGGAAGCTGCCCGGACATTTCCCACCCTGCCAGTGCAGAGTTTGCCTTGGAAAGGTGCTTACCTAACCCCAAATAGCACCAGGAGGGGTGATGCCCTTGGCGCTGGCTCCCTGGGGCCATGGGCATGGGCACTTGTCCTGCACGCGGATGGGGGAGGATGCCACAGGGCAGCCCTGCCCTGGTCACTGGGGGGACAGCAATGCTGGAGAGAGGCTGCAGCTGGAGGAGCTGAGAAGGGGCTGGTTAGCCCAGGCTTGTTGGTTCTTCTGTGCAGATCCCCCCAATTCTGTCCAGCCTGGGGGACTGCCCTGCCCAGAGGTGGGGGCTGGAGCATTGGGCACAACCAGGCATCTGGCTCAGTGAGGCCCTGCTTGTCCATCAGAGAGCTGTTCTGGCCTGGCCTCCCAGAACCCAGCAGGTACCTCCTGCTCACCAGGCCCCAGGCCTGTCAGGGTGTTGGGGACCAGGGCAATGCCCTCCTCTGATAATGTTTCAAGGAGGCTCATAGTTTGGGGCCTGTTGACAAACCTCTGGCCCCTGAAGACTCATTCAGGTCAGGTGAGGAGGAAGATCCAAAGCTGTTCCGTTGTCAAGCCCTGGCTTGTGGGAACAGCCGCATCAGGAAAGGGAGCAAGTAAAGGTTGTCCTGCGACCTGGTTCCAGCCCTTGACCTCTGCCCTCCTTGGTCCAGGGGCCACCTTTCTTCCAGCTGCAAGTCCTCTTCAGGCTGCTTGTGAGTGGCTGACAGGTGGCTCACTCAGATATCCTGAGGTGGGGGCTCTTGCCCAGGTGCTCCTGTCCCTCACTCCTCGGGTTAAGGCCGGAGTCTGTGGGTGGCCACTGCTAAGAGGGACTTGTCCCAGGTCGTGCTGGCAGGAGCGTTCTCCCACCCTGTCTGCACCAGGGGCAGAGCAGGGCACCTTCGGGGAACCTGAGGGATGCTCTTTCCCCCGACCTTGAGTTCTTTGGTTTACCACGCAGTTCACTCCCATTCTCACTTCGTCCTGGAAGTGGGGGTGGGCACCCACACCAGCAGTCCCAAGGGAGGAAACTGAGGCTCTGAGAGGCTCACAAGCTGAAGAGTAAGAAAGAATTGACATCAGCCCTCCAGCCTTCTCCCTGTAGCAGGAAGAGCCAGGGGCCTCCAGGGCAGAAATGATTGTTTTGTGCAGGGGTGAGCTTCCGAGCCAGCGCTGGAGGAGTCTAAGTAGAGGCTGAGCATGCCCTGGGGGCTGGGGCTGGGGCCCGCCTGCACACGGTGCCTGCTCAGCCCAGGGAACTGAAATGAGTGTCTGCAGAGGGTTGCATGTTGCCATTCCCAGAACAGCTGCGCAACGGGACCCGGTTCTCACTCAGGGAGCAGGGGAACTCTGTCAGGGGCTGGGGACCCAGTTTCCCCTAGAGGCCTGTTGAAGACAACTGCAGCCCCTGGGGCTGGGTTCAGCACCGCTGCCCTCTTCTCTGGTCTCTGCTGAAGCCAGCCATGTCACCATTAAACCTGTGAGTCCAGGCCTTAAGGTTGTTGAAGGTCGAGCCCCCAGAAGGGTCGCGAATGGGCCTGCCCGGTCGCGGGGCCGAGAACCCTCCCCGCGGGGGCGGCGGAGAGGACAGCGTGATCTGAGGTGTGCAGGCAGGGGCACACACCGGGAGCTCAGGCCGCGGCTGGGGCGGAGGACGCGCGCGCCTGGGCTTCGCTCGGCCGCGCGGGCCAGCAGGGCAGGCTCCGGGCTGCGCGAGGACGAGGGACGCTCAGGCACCGGCGGGCGCGTGGCCGCGGCGGGGGCGCGCGGGGGCGGGCCGGCCGGGGAGGGCGGGGTGGGCGCCGGGAGGGCGGCGCCGGCGGGTTGGCGGCGGCCGCTATTTGAGCGCCGGTCCCGGACCGAGCGCTCAGAGCGCTAAGAGCCAGCGCGTCGGAGAGATCGCGGAGCGCAGCCGGCATCCCGCAGCCCGCAGAGGCGCTGCGACCGGTGCAGCCCCGAGGCCCCGCGTGAGAAGGCGGAGGAAGAGAGGCCGGACTGCCGCCCGCCGCCCGCGCCCCCGGCCCGCCGCCGCTTCCCTCTCCCCGCGGCGCTGCATCTTGAATGGAAACATGGCGGTGCCGGCTCGGACCTGCGGCTCCTCCCGGCCCGGCCAGGCGCGGACCGCGCTACCCTGGCCCCGCCGCGGCCCCCGGCCGGGCCCTGGCGCGTCCGGGCCCCCGCGGCCGCTGTTGCTGCTCTTGCAGCCGCTGCTGCTGCTACCGCTGCTCGCCGCCCCCGGCGCCTCAGCCTACAGCTTCCCCCAGCAGCACACGTAAGTGGCCTCTGCCGGCGGCCGGACCCCGGCTGAGCCCTGCGCTCCCCCCACCGGCCTGTGCCCGTCCCTCCCTGCGCCCCACACCGGGGCGGGAGCGCTGGATCCCGCTGCCCGCTGCGCCCGGGGGTGGCGGCCCCAAGCCCGGAGGGCAGGCAGCGGCGGTCCCGGCGCTTCTGGCTGCGTCGCGAAACTTCCCCGCGGTGCCCTGTCCCCCTCCACCCCCACCCCAACCCGGCCTGACGGAGCAGATCAAGACCTCCAAGACTCGGGAAGAGGGGGGGCGGGGACAAGCTTGCCAGCCGATTCCCTGGTTGTTCCGGTGAAAGGGGAACCTGGGCTTGGGTGAGGGGGCGGCCCGCGACCCCTGGCCGGTGGAGCTGGAGCCGCGCCTCTGCCCCACGCTTTCTCACGGGTGGGAACTGGCGCTTTCGAGCCAGAGGTGGGGAGGGGGCACCCCCACAACTGTCTCCGTTGGCCTTTTCCTTTGAGGAGGAGGGCCAGAGGCAGAGGACACGAGCACCTGGTTGTGGCCAGTGCCACCAAGGGGCTCAGTGTGCCCTGCTCTTGGCCGCCCCACTGCACCTGGGGGAAGGGTGCCCTGGTAAGTCCAACTGAGAGGTGAAGGCGCTGGGATGGGGGCAGAAGGTAAATGGCAGGGAGGCCCCCTGCTGCCCCTGCTGCCCCCGCTGCTGCCGCCAGCAGGGAAATAGCGTCTGGCGGGCCTGCCAGCTCCTGCCGGTTTTCGTGGTCCCTTTGAGCTTCTCTCTCTCCCTCCCCAAGAGCCGGCAAACTCAGGCTTCCTCAGGGTGAGCTCGGCCAGATGTGTCTGGGGCTGGGAGTGGGCATTCAAGTGCGTGTGGCCTCTAGGACAGCAGCTGTTTCTGTGGGCACCGTGCCCGTGCCCAGACAGCCCTTGCCCTTGTTGGCTGTGGGTCACGGCGACCACCCTGCTGCTGGTTATCTGTCTCCCGGCTCCCTGGGGGAGCCACCTGTCCCTGGTCTCCTTCACCAGTGGCCAGGCTGAGGATTTGGGAAATGAGTAGCTGGGTTGTCGGCGGCCAAGGGGAAGGGTCTGGCCTCGGGGAAGGGGGGAGGCTGGCTGCGCGTCATTAGGCCCGTCCCACCCAAGGAGAGGGGCTCCTGGTTCTGCCTGAAAACCTGCTAGATGAGGGACGAACTCGGGAACGGCACCGCTCCGCGTCCCCCTTCGTCTTGTCATCTCTCTCCTTGCACCGCCTGGCCGTGCTCAGGCGGGCGATCAGCTGGCAAATTACAGGTGCCGCACGGACGTGTCCTCTGTCGGCCGTCTGGGTTTGGGGGGGGGTGTGTGTGTAGAGAAAAAATCATACGGAAGTTTAGGGCTTGTAGGTGCCTTTTTGTGTTTCATTTGCTGTGATGAAAATGGGCTTAAGCCACGATGTTTAAAAAGAGCAAAAGAATTATTTTTTTTGTTGTTGTTCTTTTCCCCTCAAAGCCCAGCCGCAGCTGTTTCTCCCTGGCGGTCTCATAGACCCTCCAAGGAGGGTTCGCACCTCTCTTTTCCTCTCTCCCCGCCTCGCTCCCTCTCCTTCCAGCCCGCAGGGGGTCAGGTGGCTGTTGCGCCTGCACGGGTCTCCCTGGGAAGGACAGCGTGAGACCCTGACCAGGGTGGACACCTGTCCCTCTGTCCCCAGCGAGAAGGTGGTGAGGCGGGCGGGATGGCAGTGGGTGTGACTTCCAGCTGGACGCCTTCTCCCGGAGATGGAGTTGGAGCTAATTTGAGGGTTCAGGTCTTGGAAACCGTAATCAGAGAGTGAGGGTGGGGTGTGGCCAGAGCCGCGCAGCTCCGAGGGTCCAGGGGGCGGTGACTAACGGTGTGACGACACACAGGGTTTACTGTGACTGCCAGCGCCCTTCAGCCGCCCTGGTCCTGCAGATGTGATGCCCATTGGTGCTCGGAGGGAGGGAGGGGAGGGCATTGAGGGGGGTCTCCCTGTCCGCCCACCAACACTCACGCTGGCTAGTTGGAGTTGGGGCTTTTGTTGGACTGACCTGAAGGCTGAGGCTGCTGGGGGTGGGGAGGTGGCCTCCCTGAACTCTCCAGGGTCAGCGTCCCCCAGCTAGGATGAGACTCGACACAGGTGGCTGCTGAGGTGGGAAGGGGACCCTCAGCCTCACGCACTGGAGTGAGAAGCCCTCCGGGGTGAGGGCCCCAGACCGGAAAGTCACGTCCTCATTAGTGTCTGGTGGCACGCGGGGCCCAGCTTTTCGAGCCGCTGGGCTTTAAGCAAGTGAGGCTCAGGGTCTGGTGGCGGTTGTTTCTGTCATCACCCTGACAGCACGGCTCTGTGCCCACCAGGCGCAGCGGGCCAAGGCTGCCGCCGATAGCCAGGGCAGAGGAGCCAGAGCTGGAGGGAGGGCAGGGCTGTGGTTGTGAGGGGGCTCTGTCACCCCACCTGGACCTGGACCAGTGTTTCAAAGAAGGAGGTGGCCGCAAGTGTGCAAGTGGGTGTGTGTGCACGCGTACCTGCAGGCGCGTGGCCGATGGGGGGGAGGGGGTGGATGAGGTGGAGTCACAGCGCACACGCCCGGTCCACCCGCCTCCTCCTGTTGCCAGCTCTGCTCACCCCAGCCTGGTGGCAGGTGGCGTGAGAGGCGTGGAAGGCCTCGGCTGGCGGAGGGGCGGCCCTCCCTGCTCTGCCTCTCCTGTGCGTCCCCCCCCCCAGTCCTGTGCTGCGGGGCTCTCCTCTTTCCTCCACCGCCCCCGCACTTTTTTGCCCCTCCCTTTCATCTCTCTGCGCTCCCCCTGCCCTGCCCACCTCCTCTGTCACCTCTGTTGGACCTCTGTCTCCTGTTCTCCTGCACCCCTGGGTCTCTCTGGCCCCTGCTCCTCGGGGTCCTGCCTGAGCTGCCCGCTGGCTATTCCAGTGACGGTGCAGGCCGGCGCCTCCCTTCCTCTGGGTGTGCGTGGTGAGCAGGTGGGCGGCAGGGGGGCCTGAGCAGCCTGGACGCCGGAGCAGATTCATGACAGCTGGGGTATGTGCTCCTTCTCCGGAGTGCCTCGACCGGGCATGCGTCAGTCTAGCTACGGTTAATGGTGGGTGACGTGTGTCTGTCTGGGCCTCTGAGCCACATCTTCACCTCCCTGTGACTCCCCATTAGAGGGAGGCGACATCACACATCTGGGTTCCTGTCTCCCCAACAACCTGCCGCAGCTTTTGCAGGAGGAGGAGGGGGTGAGGCTGGGTGGCCCGCTGCTGATGTGCGGAGCCCCGCCAGGTGCTCGCATCTCAGCGGGGGTTCCGGATTTGGGCTGCTGTCCCCCACCCCCTACCCATGCCCCACCTTTATGGGTCACCTCCTGCTGGCCACATGTGTCAGGCTGACCCCTGAGAAGGGAGGGGGCTCATCTTAAGATGACCTCCTGGTCTGTGGGTGAGTCTCACTCTAGATTCTGTCACACTGGTGCCAGCAAGGAGGGACTGAGTCACAAGTGGGAGGAGCACTTCTGTGCTCTGAGCCTCCCCCTCCCCTCTGCCTGTGCACGGGGCGGGGGGGCGGGGGGGGTCTGCCAGCCCTGGGCAGCCCCGATGTGGGTGGGCGCCCGGTGTAGGCCCTGTGGGCTCACCCTTTGGTCTTCAGAGCCGACCCTCTCCACCGGGGTGACCTTGCCTCAGTTTCCTCAGCTGCGAGAAGAGAATCTGCTGCAGACCCTGGTGGTGAGAATTAACGGGAGAGGAGTGGCATCCGGGGGCCAGGCGGTGCCAGGCGTGAGCACCATGGCAACGACTGCGACATTAGCGTCAGGCCCTGATGCCGCAGCCTGGTGGGCCCCCCCTCACCAGTCCTCCGCTTGCCTTGGGGTCCTGCCACTAGCGCAGGCTGTCCCCACCCATGTAGGACATCAGTCAGCTCCTTGAGGATAAGCCGGCCGCGTCCTTCACTCTCTGAAGCCCAGTCTGACTGTGGTGGGGGAGGCCGCCAGGCTGATGGTGGCCGCCCCTCACTGAGCCCAGGCTAGGCCTCTTTCCCAGCTCCCCACCGTGCCTCGGGACTTGTGGTCATGCTCACCCCCACGTGGGGGGACTGAGACTCGGGAAGAGCGGGGGACCTGCCCAAAGCCCCACAACCGCCGGAGCAGCTCTGGGTCAGGACTGCTCTGTCACTCGGCTGCCCTGCCAGGGGCTGGCACACCTGTGCAGTGCGCCCAGGAAGTTGGCAGTGGACACTCAAACCTTAGTCCTGGAAGAAAATGAAGAAGCCTAAGGTGTGTGAGGCTCACCCAGGCCTCCCAGCTGTGACCCTGCCTGCTCCATCCCTGTCCTCTGAGGGGCCTTCCTCGGCCCACGGCTGCCCTGGTCCTCATGGCCCCTGTGCCCACCTCCATCCCTGATTGTGTACACAGGTGACCATGGAGTCCCTGGCCCAGGTTTCCCTTCTCTGAGGCCTTTAGTCATGGGTCAGGCCTGCCTGGCATGGAGGGGCAGCAGCAGGGACTCTGTCTCAAGTTGCTGAGGTACCATGGCCCCTCCAGGCAGATTCTGGAGAGAAAGGTCAGAAGGTAGGGGTGGGGGCTGTTCATGGAAACCAGAGACTGGCTCCTGGAGTCCCTCAGCATTTTTGTCAGGCCCGAGGGGACTTCAGAGGACTCAGTCCTTCTAGACTCTGGGGCAGCTGGCGTTGTAGGGGTCCAAGCAGGCAGGCATGTGTCACGGGCCCTGTCGCGCAGTGCCATGTTGTCCGTGGGGCGAGGGGTAGCCTCTCTCTCCTTTCCTTTTCAGCACCCCTCCCCCCTGCCTCCCTGCTGCTGCCCTCCCAGGCCTCCAGATTTGAGATGTGCTTGTAGAACTGGTGACCTGTGTCTTCACGTGGCAGGCTCAGGGCTCCGGGCCTGGGCGGGCGCCCCGGGGGCCCAGGGTGCTCTGAAGGCAAGGGGGCAGGGGCTTCCGTTGGCTGGTTGGGCACCTGCAGCCAACTGAGCATCTCTTCACGTCAGCCTGAGTTTTTTTCTTTCTGGTGCCTACTCTCTAAACAAGAAGCTACAGAATCAATACTCCTATTCCCAGGTGGGAGAGTAGGTGCGGTTTTTGCTTTTTTCCCTTTCCCTTCTTCTCTCGTCCTGCGAAACTTGAAAAGTCTCCCGAGCTGCCTGTGGCTAAGAGGGGGCCTTGGTGATACAGGTGCAGATTGAGACACCCCCGGGGGACTTGCAGGGTCCCCACAGGGATCTCTGGGAGCTTCCTAATGAAGTCAAGGTCAAGGATGCTGTTGTGCAGGCCCACAAAGTCTGAGCCTCACACCCTGACCTGCCCTTCCCCCGCGAGGCTCTTGGTTTAGTGTCCCGGGCCCTGGTCCTGTTCATGGACCACCTGGGCCCCTTCCTTCAGGGGCTGGTCTGGACCACGTGGCCACTGGCCACTGCTGGTGCTGGAGACTGAGCCTGTGGGGACAGGGCCTCCCAGAGAAGGAGACCTGGCCTAGTTGGGATTAGGTGTGGGGGGTTGAGGACTCTTCACATGGGGGACCTGAGGGTTCCCACCAGGGGTTGGCCTGGTCCTGGGGGGCTCTGTCAAAGGCATTCTCAGCCCTGTACCCTCATCTGGCCAGCTAGCATGGTGATGACCTTGGACAAGGCCCCTCCTTCCCCAGGCCTCAGCTTCCTCTCTTCCAGGGCCCTAGCTGTGGGGTGAGGCCTACCCCCCACCCATAGGGGCCTTGTCTCCTCCAGTGTGAGGGGCCTACACCTTCCGTACTGACCTCTGGCCACTCTTCGGGTGTGTGGAAGCTGCCGCCTAGACTGACCCACTTTGAGCTCTGATCAGCCTAATTATGTAGCAGAGAGAGAGGGGCCCAGGACGTCTTTCCTGCTGATTGTTAACCATCTCCCCCACCTTGAAAGTGAGTCCTTAAATGAAGAAGAAAGGGGTAAGGGGGAGGGGAAAGGTCCCCCCTCTGCCTCTCTTCCCTGTCCTGCGGACACCCTGGGTCCCTCGCTCCCACCTTGGTGCCTTCCTTTCCTGCTGCTAAATCTTTCTGCAGGAGGCTGGGCTACTGTGTGACCTTGAGGATTTCCTCAGCCTGTCGGGGTCTTGGGGCCTCTTCTCTAAAACAGAAGCCCCTTGATGGTCCTGCCTCATAGGATCTAGCTGTGACAGGTCACAAGCAGTGGGCCTGACCCCAGAGTGCGTGTGTTGAGGGCATTCGGGCCCCGACTGGGTGGAGGAGGGCTCTCCATCCAGCCGGGCCTGCACCCCGAGAGCCGGCCACCTGCCCCACTTGGCCCTCACCTGGGCCTGTGTGCACCTGTAAGCCTGTGTGTGGAAGTGTCTGTGTGTGTCAGCTCTTAATGATTTTTTGTTCGCATGTGTTGGGTGTGTTCTTGTACATGCACATTCGTGCAAGTGTCCATTTGTATACAAAGACATGCTTGTGTGCCCGTGTGTGTGTGCATGCGCCAGTGTGTGCATGCTTACATGTTGTTTGCATGCATGTGTGTACATGCATGCGCAGATGTATACCCAGGTGTAGGTGTGCAAATGAATGCAGGTGCATGGTTCGCGCTTGTGCGTGTGTGCACAGCTGTATGCGTGAGCATGCGCTCTCCTTATTTCTGCACCCAGAACTCGCTCCCTGGGCCCACCTTCTGCACCCGCCTTCGAGGCTAACGCCAGGGCTTGGCCGGGCAAACGCTGACAGTGAGAAATCCAGCCGCCTGGCTGTCAGGACCGTTGCTTTGCAAACTTTTATGTCAGGAACAGCCTGAGCGAAAGGCTGAGCTGGAAAGTTTGATCATCTCCCAACTGGCTCGGTGACAGTCTGCAAAGGAAACGCGCAGAGGCTGCGTCCTTGTAATTCACAGTTTTGCACAGCGGAGAGAATTTGGATGCACTGAGGGACTTGGGACTCTGAGAAGCTCGGTGAGCTCTTCGGGGAGCCGAGCGCCTTTTCGAGCCGCCCTTCCCTTGTGGGGAACCTGGGGGGGCGGGTGTGGGAGCCGGGCTCGGGCGGTGGAAGCTCTTGCTGGGTGACCTTGGCTGGAGGTCCCTCTCTGAGTTGGGTGCCTGTCATCTGCACACAGAAGGAAGGGGCACTGGCCTCCCTTCGAGCATCTGCTGTGGGTTTGGGGTTCTCAGCCAGACATTTGCGAGGTAGCTGCCAGCGATGTGGGGTGCCAGGCGTCACCTTGTTGGTCCCCCCATTCTCCTTTATTTGGGGGATGTCCGGTGAAGGCACTGCCTTTTGAGGGTGACTTTTTCTCCAGTGGTTCTTCATAAACAAGGCTGTTGGGGGGCCCCGTGCTGGGTGCTGGGCCTTGGGGCTGTGGTGTGTGCCCTGAACTGACCGGTCCTGGTGTCTCAGCGGCGGTGAGTCTACTGTCCTGGCATTCTCGGGGCCCGTGCGTTGGCAGTGCTGGGATAGCCCAGTGTCCTTGGCATTTTGGGAGGGGGCTTCTGCAAAGGACAGAAGGGGCTGGGAAGGACCAGTGAGGGTTCCTGTGGGGGAAGGGAGCCTGGATGGGACCGTCTCCTGGGGCACTATGGGCCTTGCATGGTTCGCTGGCTCGGGAAGGACACACATCCCAGCCACAGAAACCTGAGGCCCCAGATGTCGCCATTGTGCAGACAGGGAAACTGAGGCCTGTGGTGGCAGAGAGGAGCCTTCAGGCCCATTTCTGCTGGCTGCACACACCTGGCGGGCAGGGCCCAGTCCCCGTGCCCAGTGCAGGCTGCTGGGGATGTGATTCCCTGCGTGGCAGTCCTTGCACTGTGACGCACATCTGGTCCTCATAACTGAACACTTCCCTGGCGTGGGATGCGGGCGAATCCGAGGCCTCCTCGGAAAGCCCGCAGAGCCAGGGCCTGTGCGGAGTGAAGCTGGCCCCCGCCGTCTCTCCGGGGCAGCCCCCTGACTGCGCTGGTTCAGAGTTGGCGAGACTTTGGGCATAGTCTCGGAAAGGACAGCTGCGCCGCTGGGTGGGTGTGACGAGCCGGCGTGTCCCTGAGGTGGGCGGAGACCCCAGCTCCGCTGCGCTGCACGTTTCCAGCCTGACGTGGCATTTTAGCCTTAATCACTTGCCTCCGCAGCCACATCCTCCCGCTGACACCACCTGAAATGCGCGTTTGAAGCCTTAAAGGTCAGGCCTGGGGCTGCCACCGGTTCCAACCAACAAACAACAAGCAACCCACCTCAGCCCTGCCCCCAACTTCATTTATCGGAAAAGGGAGATGAGCTGGCAGAACAGACCCCAGGGCTGAGGGCTCTCACCGACAGGCTGTCTCCTTCTCTCACCAGCTAAGGCCAGTGGCGGGGGCGGGGGGGGGGGCGTGGGGAGACCCTCGGAGTCCTCCTTCCCTCCCCAGTCCGTGGCCATGCTGCAGTGCCCACCCATTGAGGGGGAGCTGTGACCCTGTGCCCCGCAGGCCCGCTGTGGGCGGAGCCCTGCTTCTCAGTCTAGCATGTGAGGCCCTGCGTGGGCCTGTTCTGGTCTCTGGCCACTAGCCCTGTAATTACCACACTCCAGCCAGGCTGACCACGTGCAGGTCCTGGTAGGAGCTCTGGCCTCTGCACCTCCTGGCCTTGGCTCACTGTGTCCCTGTCCCAGCTGGCCTGCTCAGCCTGAGCACTGAGGCAAGGAGCCTTTCGGACGGAGGCCTCCTCTGGCCTCCTACCCTTTGTGGGCCCCTCCTGCAGCCCTGTGCCTTCTGCCCCTGCTCTGTCCAGTCCACAGGAGCTTTCCAGGAGTAGGCATTGAGCTGACTACTGCCCCTCAAAAGCTGAGTCTGAGGAGTGTATTTGCAAGGAAAAGCGACCACCTTTGTGTACACCTTGGTAATCACAGGTGATGACTTTTTTCCATCATGGTTAGACCTTTTATCCTCTGATAGGGAGCCCAGAGGTGGGTGAATGTATGCTGTCATCAGGGCCAGGTCCTCACCTGCACTCTGCCTGGCTGGCCTCATTTTTAGTGTGGCTGTCTGTCCTTGGCTGACTTCCCTCATGGTGACAAAATGGCTGCCACAGCTCCAGGCATCGCATGTACCAGGCATCGGGAGTGAAAGAGGAGCCGTTTCATCTGGATTCCTCTTTAGAGGAACCTCACGCAGCCTCTCTCCAACTCTCCCTCATACCTCATTGGCTAGCACTGGGTCACGTGACCACTGTAAACCAGTCACTGAAGGTGTACTGTGATTGGCTCAGGCTAATTAGGATTTACCCTTGAGCTAAGGATGGGGTCACCTTGGGGCTGGAGGTGAGAGATTCTTGCAGATTTTGTTCACAAGAAGACGGGAGTGATGGAGATTGGGGAGTCAGTATCTGTTGCAGACAATAAACCTGAACGTGGGGGTGGGGGCTGAGGCAGAAGGTGGGAGAGGAAGGGAGCGAGAGTATCCAGGCTGGAGGAAAAATCTGTAAAGGACGTAGTTATTTTTAACCACATCCTCAGGGAGCTGGACCCCGGGTGGCGTGTTTCACATGCACCATCCAATGAGATGAGTCTGTGTTTGCTCCTGTTTCACAGACGGGAAACACTGAGGCGGCAGGGCTGACGATGCTGACATCACACGGAAAGTGAGCGGGGGAGGCAGGACTCGCACCCCAGCCCTGGGGTGGGAGCACGCAGCCGCTTCTGCAGGCCCCTGACCACAGACCCTTGGGGTGCCCCTGCCCTTCCATGATCTTCCACCACACCTGTCCCTCTGCAGGGGCCGCCTTTCACCAGGCAGAGGTCCCCAGAGGGTGGTTTTGTGGGGGTCGCGGGCTTTCTCACAGACCTGTGGCACCCCTGGGCTCGGCGGAAGGTGTGGGTGACGGAGGGGCCTGTCCTGCTGCTGCGGAGCAGGGCAACTGACTTGACCTAAACGGGCCACCGCTGAGGAAGTGACCGTGGCCATGGCCAAGGGAGGGCCGGAACTTGGCTGGGTGCTGCCTGCCAGCCTTCACGCTCATCTTGGTCAGGGGCGGCTGCAGAGCTGGGTGGACCGGTGCCTACTTGCTGCAGAGAGCGCTGGTGTCATTGGTTGGCTCTCCTGGCAGATATGACGAGATGCACACGCCAGTGAGGCCGTGTTCTCGCGGCCTGGCCCCTGGCCTCTGCTGTTGCCCTCTGGGCTCGTCCCCGCGCCTGCCCTGGCTCCAGGAGTCCGCCAGCCAAGGGCTCGGCTCCTGGGAGCAGCTCTGGGCTCCGCCCCGCTCCTGAGTCAGGATGCCCCTCTGGCCACTGTTCTCACCGGTCACCTGAGGGGAGCAGGCTTTCCTGGACTGGCTGTCACTGGCACAGCCGTGGTCCCACCGTACCAGAACAGGCTCCCTCTGACCTGGCTCTCCTTCTGAGGCCTTCTCCCAGTCACCTGCCCGGAGAGGAGCTGGTGGTACTGCCACCACCTGTGCACACACGGCGTGGGGGAGCAGGGAAGGCTAGAGCCGCTCCCCATTCCCCCACGTCTGTCTCCATCCCTCACCCTCCATCCCCGAAACAAGCCCTCTTCACCCGGCTGTGCCTAGAGCTACCCAAGGCAGCACCGAGGAAGCAAGTTCAAGCATTGAAGCCAGACCCTGGCTAGTGCGGCCCCCGGACCTCTTAGGGGCTCGGGCTGCGGGGTCTGGCCCCTTCCACCCTTTCTCTGCTGCTCCTCCTCCCCCACCCTAGCTTTGGCCCATGTCCAGCTCCCTGGGGCAGCCCGGATGCCCCGCCAGCCCTCCCCTTAGGCTGTGTCCCCATCACGTCCGGGACCTGCGGAGTAATGGCTCCTCTGCAGCCGGTGCTCCCCTGCCACCCCATCTGTGCAGCTCTCATCTCCGTCCTCCCTACAAGCTGGTGCTGTGGAGACTGCAGTCGAGGGGGCTGCTTCTGGTGGGCAGGGGCGGGCACAGGAGGGGGCCCTGCCCTCGGGACTGAGTGCCAGCTCCTTCCGTTGGGGTGTAATGAGCACCTACTATGTACTGAGCGTGGACTAAGCTGAGGAGGGGAGGTGGAGGGGTGGAGGGGGGCAAAGGGCCCTGAGAGCCCCAAGCAGGACTCGCCTGGGTCCAGCTCACCCTTGCCCGCCCCTTAGTGCTCAGCTGGGAGTCACTGTTGCCTGAAGCCTCCCCTAACTTCCTCAGCTGCCTGCAGGCCCACCCCCCACGACACACGTTTTGCATCTACAATAGACCTTGCTGAGAAGCTGTGTGCCTGTGGGGGGCAGGGCAACGGCCTCCTGGCATTGGCCGGAGCTCCGGGCAAGCACACACCAGGCGCTCAATAAGTGTTTGCTGAGCTGAGAGTCTGTGCAGGTATCTGCAGGCCAAGCTCTTGTGTCTTTGAAGGCTGAGCAGCTTTTACATGGCCTGGGACAGCGTCCCATCTGGGCCTGGCTTTGCTGGTGCCACAGGGCAGAGGCTACCCCCCAAGTCTTCACGGGGTTCCTGCAAAGAGCTGCTCCAGCCCAGGTGAAGGCGGGGTCCAGGCGCCCATAGGGCTGTGTAATTTAATTGGGCGAAGGCAGGGCCTGGGCTTCCACATTTTCCCAGAGCCACCCAGGCAAGCCAGGGTAGAGAACCACGGTCATGGGGGGTGAGAAGGTGAACGCAGGGTTCCCTCCCTGCTTAGCAAGGGGTACTGGGCCCCGAGGAAAGCCTGCTGGTGCTGGGAGTCTCCTGTGCATGTGACCAGTAGCCCGTCTGCGGCCTGCCCCAGGGAGCACCAGGCTGCCCAGGCCGGCCACCCCTCTCCTTCCCAGCTGCCCTTCTGCAGTGATGTTTGCCCTGCCTATGCTGCTGACCACTCCTCGGCCTGCGGGTGGTTTAGGCAGGACCCACCTCCTGACCGCCTCTTACCCCTTACCCGCCCCACCTCACTGAACTGTGTGCCGGGCTGGCCTGCTCGGGGAGCTCACAGCCTGGGGGCGTCATCAGTGAAGGAGAAAGGGGAGTAAGGCTGAGCAAGTAATACCCACGAGTGGCCAGTGCTCCAGGCAGCATCCAAGGGGCAGGGGGTGGGGCGGGGTGGGGGTGGGGCTTCCTATCAGGCCCTCCCGGTCCCTGCCATTCCCGGGCCCCTGGGCCCCAGTCGGGGCTGTGGAGGCTCGGTGCAATGCACTCAGAGCCACCTCCCATGAGGGATAAGCCACTGATGGGGGACAAGGATGAGGGGTGGGGGGGCGGGGGGAGAGGCTCACCCAGGTTGATGGAGCCCCAGTTCTGGAATCTCCTATCCCTCTCCTCCTGACATGCTCCCCAAGGCCGCTGCACCCTGGGGGGCTGCCCACAGCCCATTCCTGGGTCCTTGCCGGCCTGAGGCCCCACAGCCCCAAGTTCTGGGGCACAGAGTGGCTGGGGAGGGGTAGGGGGGCGATCCCAGAGGCCACTGAGCTGAGTGATTTACGTGGTTCTGGAGCCAGCGCCCGGGAAATACATTTCACAGGCGGCATGCAGACTGGTGGTGAATGGCAGCCGTTCCTCTAACATGGGGAAGGGCGGGGAGTGCACAGGGCAGGCGCAGAGCCGTGGGCTCCGTCGGCCTCGCTGTGTCCTCCTGCTGCCTGCTACAAAGCGGGCTCCAGGGGACAGCGATTGAGGACGGGAGGAGCTGGGGGTCATTAAGAGAATCCCGTAGGTGACCTCGTTGGAGTCCTTCTGTGCCTCATTTTCCGACTCTTTAAAATGGGATCATATTCCCTGTGTTGTTCACTCATGAGGACGGAGCGTCCGGTCGTTCAACCGATGTTTTCTGAGCACCTACTATGTTCCTGCTGCTCCCTGAGCCCTTGGTTGCTGTGTACTGCCTGCTCCTGCTCTCGGATCCCCCCCCCCCGCCCCCGAGAGGCGCCCACCTCCCTCCACCAGCGCGTGGACATGCTCACTTGAGCTCGGAAATCTGCAGTTCTCAGGGTGGGAGGGCGGCCTGCTTTGACGCCTGCGGTTGGGCTGCGTTGTTCGTGGGGCATCGCTCTGGGTGATGAGCTCCCTGCTGGGCCTTGCCTGTGCTGTCCCTGTGGCCCTCCAGCTCCGAAGGGCCACCTTCACCCGGGTCAGGCCCCTCCCTTGTTGTGCGTCCCACCCCGCAAGGCTCCCTGGGTGATCAGATCAGATGTCTGTTCTGCTTGAATTCTGAGCTCCCGAGGGCAGGCCGGCATCTGCCTGCTCACCACTGTGCCTTTTCCCAGTGCCCAGCCTGGAGCCTGGCTCATAACCACATAAATGAATGAATGAATAATGAATGAATGAATGAATGAGGAATGAGCTAGTAGGGGATTTCAAAAGGTTGGAAACACCTGCAGGGAATTTTGTCGATGGTAAGCCCTGCTGGGTTTGCCTGACAGGGAGGACATGACAGAGGGGAGATGGGGACACATGAATGACAGAATCTGACCAGGGTGGTTGGTGACAAGTGCACAGGGCCTATCTTGCCACCTCCAGTCAGGTTTCAGCTGCTGGAGCTCCCGGGTCCTCCTTGGCTCACCTGGTGACCTTCCCAGGTGCCCTTACGGTGCAGTGCAGCTCCGGAGACCCGGTGTGGGCATGGCTGCCGTCGCAGCGCCTGGCTGGGGCTGTATCCGTATGTCTATTTCCTGAATGCCGAGCAGGAGCCTCAGTTTGCCTGCTTGTTATGTGGGCCTGGGCAGGGGTTACATTCCCATTTGTCCCAAATGCCCATGCTCTGTGCCAGTGACTAGAGCAGGTGGCCCCGGGCCTGGGGAGCAGGCCGTGGAACCTGGGCAGAGCGGCTGGCAGACTCCCCATGCCCCTGGCCTGGATCCTTTGCTCTGCTCTGGCGAGGCCTCTGCCAGGTCATGAACTCCTCCTGCTCGTTCCTCTCAGTGACAGAGATACGGGGCCAGCCTGGGCTGGGCCACTCCTTCCCTGCACTTTCTTCTGGCTTCCTGGAAGAAGCGGCTGCTCCAGCACCTGGCCCTTCTGGGAGAGCCATGAATTATGCACGGAAGCCACGGGCCTGGGCAGGCCCATCATAAATGAGCTTCAATAATTCATACGGAGAGGAGCCAAGGAAAGCGAGGGCCTCCTGCACTTCGTAGGCTTCCACGGTATAGTCCACCTGCCTGCTCCAGTGGCCACCGCACACAGGCGGGGCAGGGCGCGGCGGGGGGGGGGGGGCACTGGCACTCTGGGAGGGGTGGCCCCTTAGCACAGAGCCTGTCCTTCCAGACTGGGGGGCAGGGCCTCTGTCTGCAGGGCTCCCAGCCCAGGGAGAGGAGGCCAAAGGGAGTGCTGGCTAAAACAGCCACGGGGAGGGCGTGCAGAGGTCAGCCACTGTCTGGGGAGGGGCGCAGCTTAAAATGGGGGGACTTCATCAAGCAGGTGGTATATGTGTGCAGAGTCCTGAAGGAGGTAAGAGAGGAGCCTTCTGAGGAATGACTGATCCAGGCAGAGGGAACAGCGTGTTCCGGCCACGGTGTGCGGTATGAGCTGACCACCACGCTTGCTCTGGGGAGGCTGGGGGCCGGGGGGGGGGGCGGGGGGACAGAGGGCAGATTCAGGCCCAGTGTGAAGGGGGAGCCCACAGGATTTCCTGATGGATTAGACGTGGGTGAGACAGAAAGCAGGTTCCAGGTCCCCTGGAGGCTTCGGGCCTGAATGGAGGGAGCTGCTGTATACCGAGCCAGGGGAGGTGACCAGAGGGTGAGGACCCAGGGCCTCAGTTTGGGGCCCGTTTAGTTTGAGAGGCCCGTTAGCTCTCCAAGTGACCACTCCAGCAGCTGGACATCCAAGACCAGCATCCCGAGGACAAGCGTGTGTCATCCTGGTCGGCGTTTGGTGGCTGTGAGGCCTGAGGCGCATGGTGCGGTTGCTCTGAGCCCCGGCTGTCCCCTCTGAGGAGTGGGGGATGCTCCAGCTGCTGCGAAGATGGGTTAAGGCTGGACAGTGACAGCCCTGGCCTGGCACTGCCGCACCACCTGGCTCACAGGTGCAGGGCCTAGGCAGGAAGGCCCCAGTTAGGCGCCTTGGGAAATGGCTCCCCAAATGGCCTGTGGAGGTCTCAGGCCACCTTGGCAACTGAGACCTGTTGAGGCCAAATCACAGAGCTGGGCGTGGACCACAGAGGAAGGCCTGGTCCCCAGCGGGGGCTGGGGGAGAGTCAGCCCCAGGCCTCTCCCCACCCCAGGCAAAGCCCACCAACCTCTCCCACTGACCAACCCTTCCTGCCAGCTCCTCTCACTCCCCACCCCTTGGGGGCCCTTTCCTGGCACTGCAGGGGTGCCCCGTATTTGCACCCCCGCGGAAGCTGGTACGGTCCCCCTTCTGGGCTCCTCCTGCTGCTGGAGAGCTCGGACCTGGGACCTGCCGAGGGGCTGTCCAGGGCTGCCTGTGGCTGTGGGTGTGAGAGCTGCCGCTTTCACCTTGAAGCCAAGGTGGTCACGAAGGTCACACAGCCAACTGGCAGAAAAAGAAGTGAGGCTCAGGCGGGCCTTCCACGTGGTCCTCACTACTGCGCATCCCTGGCTTGCCTCATCCGTGCAGTCCTCCCTGACTGCTGGTGCCCACGTGGGCCCAGCAGCTGGTGGTGGGAGTGAGGCTGAGGCCATGTGCTGGGGGAGGCTGGACACTGCCCAGCTCCCTCTGGGCCATGCAGGCTGCCGAGCCTCCCAGCGCTGGGTGAGGCTGCTGCCTGGCGTCTGGTCCTCTTCTCCCGTTGGCTTCTCCCTTCCCCCCCTCCCCCATCAGGCTGTTAGGAGTAAACACTGGGCCAGACCAGTGCCCTGACTAAAGCTGGGTGACTGTTCACCATTAGTGGAGATGCAGGGGCACAGGCTTATGGCCTCGCAGCTGAGAGCCAGCTAGAAGGGAGAGCTTTCACCCCGGAAAAGAAAGGGAAGGGATGGCCCGTGATTAATAGCCTCGTTAAGGAACAGTATTTGGGCAGGGTCCCAAGACACACAGTGGAGGCCAGAGGATCTGGGCCTATTCTAGCTTGGCCGACACCAGCCTCTCCCCAGCAATGTGGGGTCCCTGCGCGCATGGGACGGTGGGCGGGGGTGGGGACAGTGCTCTGGGGGCACGGTGTTGCCCGCACTAGGGGTCCTTGTAGCTGAGTCACAAGTCTGTTGAAGATGAGCCCGTTGCTTTGAGTCCTGCGCCTCAGTTTACCTGCTTGTGAAGTGGTGGGTGGCCGGCTAGCTGGGAGCCTTATCCCACCATGAATCAGAGGCGTCAGCCTCTCCCCTCTCACCCTGCCTCAGTTTCCCTTCCATGGTTTGTGCAGTGCAGAGCCAGGGCTGGCGGGGCTCCACACCTCCAGGCACTCTGATTCCAGCTGACCTCCCGGGAGTCACTGACCTTGGCTGGACTTGCCCTCTGCCAGCCCCATTGTGCTTGGGAGGCTGTGATCAAATTGGGGTCGGGATCCCACCCTGGGCTTTGAGCCCTGAAAGAAGCTGATGCCCGAGAGACTTCTTTCCTGGGCAGACAAGCAGGAAGGAGCCCTGCCCTTCCCGAGGGGTCTCCGCCGTGTCAAGGTCTCCGGCAGCGCAGGGCGTCCGAGGCTAAGGGCAGGGCACAGCCGTCCCAGGCCTGGGGAGCTGCAGGTCCGAGGAAGGAGACTGGGCTGCGGGAGAGCAGCGCCCCCGTCCCGCTGGCTCTGTGGGTACCGGCGTCCCATAGCGCGCTGGTTTCCGCCTGCCTCCACTTTGGGTCCTGGGAGGTGGGCAAGTGCTGGGCCCGCTACCAGGTGGCAGATGAAGGCTTACGGGGGTGCACCTGGTCCAGGGTCTTGGAAGAGGCAGGGATGAATCTGGGCACTCCGTCTAAGTAAAGAGGGACTTCACCCGAGTGGTCAGGGAGGACTCCCGGGGGAGTGGTCTCTGGAGGTGCCACAGTCCCGGGGTACAGTTTTGAGCTTCCTGTCCTTTGCAGCAGGGCTGTGTGTGGCCTAGGGGAGGGGCCGGCCGTGTCCCAGCTTCTGCTTCAGCAGGGTCCATTGATGCTCTCAGGACTCCCAGTGGCTGTGGGACGGGGTCAGCCCAGCAGGGCTGCCCTCTCCACCCGCCCCCCCCACCCCCCGCCCCCGCCTCCTGCCCTGACTCTGGTTCTTCCCTCTTTAGAAGGCCACGAAGGCTCGGAGGTGGGAGGTGGCCGGGCAGCTGAAATATAATCAGAGTAATTAAAGAGCAGTTTATTTTAACTCGTTGCCTCCCCCAGAGCTGGGAGAGTAATCGGCTGGCCTGCCACAGGAGAACCAGGGGGACTCCCACCGTTGCCAGGTGCGGTCCACAGTGCCCTCTGCAGCCAGCGGCCTCCGCTGTGCCTGCTCCCGCACCCCGCACCTGCCCCGGCCCAGCGCTGTCCTGCCACCCACCCCTCCCACTTCGCCTGCTGTTGCACCCTCAGCTGCAGGAGAGCCTCCCCAGCCCCCAGGGAACAGGGTTTATCTAGGCAGCCTGCCTGGTAGAGGCAGCCTGCGGCAGGGCTTCGATGGGAAAATATGCCTCTCTGGGAGGGGTGAGAAGGCCTGTGGAGGCCGAGGTGGGGGGTCCCAGGGCCTGCGGCCCCTGCTAGGCCTCCACCTCTCCGGGCCTCCCCTGCCTGCCGCCCTCCCCTCCTGCCCCTCTGCAGGGTCCAGCCGCCCACCCCTACCCGTGCCCTCTGGGGGTGAACCTGCCGTGTCACCTGTCTCTGGTTTTTTGATTTGTTTAATTATAGATGAGTTTTCTGCATAATTTATTCCAAAATCCTGGATTATACTGTACAATTAAATCACATTCTGATCAACAACTTCATGTATAAAATTAACAACTGGCAACAGTTTAATCTCTGCTGCTGCATCTGCAGGCTGGCTCTCCCTGCCCCCACCCCTCTCTGCCCTTCTCTCCCTCCCCTCTCCTCCCCTCCTCCTCCTCTCCAGTCTTCTCCTGCCCCCCCACCCCAGCCCTGCCCCACTCCCCTCTAGGGTTGAGGGGGGGCTGTGTAACAGGCTCAGCGCCGGAAGCCCCCTGCTGAGCCCCAGACCCTCATCCCACACCTTGCCTGAGGGTGACACCACCTCCTTCCTCACATCTTGGTTCTGACCTTGCCCTGCAGCCCAGCACAGTGTCAGCTTCTTCCTGCGGGGCTGCCCTCCGCCTGCCCGTCCAGGTCCTGGGCCACAGACACCTTTGTTCGGGGCACCCCAGCCCCTCTCAGCTCGGAGAGAGCGTTGAAGGGAGCCACTGAGGACTCTTCCCCCCAACCCCCTCGCTCCGCACCTCCTCCCCCGATGGGCAGGCATTCATGGGAGATTCCCTGAGTGCTGGGGGTGGGCAGATTGGGGGAGCTTCTACCCCTCAGGGGACTGCCCAATAATAATACTGCCCATCCAGGTTGCCGTGGGGATTTGGCTGTTGTCGGGCCACTCGTTAGTACCCTTGTTCACCACCAGGAAAGCCAAGGATCCCGTGGGGCAGAACTCTCCAAGGTCATGCAGCCGGCAGAGGCAGCTTTCCTAGAGGCTCACCGTCCTGGGAGGGTGGGGCCGTGGGGCGGGAGGACAGGTCCGGCTTCTCTGTCCCGTGTGGCCCTGCACCCGGCCTTGCCGGGGCCCTCCGTTTTATTTGTGAAATAGGGGTGCAGCGCCTCAACCTCCCTAGGGTCAGGCACATCGGAGGACCTGGCGGTGCTTGGCTCTGTCCCCAGCTTCCGGTGCCCACAGCAGCCATCGTGCCGGCTGCAGCCCCGGCTGTACGTGCCTCTTCCCAGACACTCTCCTCGCCGTCTTGCTAATTTGGCACTTGGAGACACTTGGAGATGAGCAGTGTCATCTCCGTGAAGAGAATGGAAAGTCACAGGGATGCAGGAGGCTAGCAGGTGGGTCTGCCCGTGGGGAGGGTGGCCCATGGGCCACTCTGTCTGACCAGGGAGGCATTGGCAGAGCCAGGCATTGGGGCCCAGGCTGATGGAAGCCCAGGCAGGATTTGGTCCCTTTGCCTTTGAGCCAGCGGGGCCGTGGGTCCTTCCAGAGCCCCCACGTCCTTCCGCTGGGGCGCAGGCAATGTGCCTGCCAGGTTAGCGACAGTGCGGTGGGCAGGATGCCGCAGGTACACAGTGGCCTCCTGGCCTCCTCTGTCCCCTGTGTCACCCCTTGGAGCCAGTGCTGAGACGCCAACCGAACCCGGAACCCACAGCCTCATCTCTATGAAGAGGAGATGAATGAAGGGTCTCTGGTGTTCTAGGCCCCCGTATCGCCCTCCTGACCGGGTTTGGTGCAGGGGAATAGTCAGTGGGCATACCGGGCATGCGTGTTGCCGGCAGTGCAGCGGGGCCTCGGGTCTACCCCTCAGGCCCCTGTGTGCCAGGCCAGGGGCTGGAGCCACCCTCGACCCCAGCAGGGTGTGTGCGTCGTGGGTGTCCGGTCCCTGCAGCCTAAAGCAGAGTGTAGAGCTGCTCAGCCTTTGAGTGGGAGTGGGGAGACTGTGGGTGTGTGCATGCCTGGGGCAGGGGGGCGGTGTGGAAGGGAGAGACGGATGGGGGGAGGGAGAGGGCGTGATTGGGGAAGAACTGGACTTTATCCTTGAGATCTGGCTCTTTTAAAAACACTTTTTAGAGTTAAAATAGCCTTTTTTTTTTAATGAAATGAGGGTGATTATAATAACAATAATGTGTTGTCTGAGCAAAATAAAAACCTGGCCTCCACACCTGTTCTCCTCGTTAACGTCCCTTTACTTCTACGTGAAACCCTGGAACCGGAGACCTAAGGACCGCTGGGAAAGCACCTACCGCCGCCGGGACTGAGTCAGGGCTGCACCGGTGGCTGTTTGCAGCTCGCTCTCTGGGGAAAAGAGAGAGCTGAGATCGCGGCGTTTGCCGGTTTATAAATACTCCCACCGCGGCGATCGTCAGCTCCCGAGGGGGCGGCACTGGATGCGCGGCTGGGAGAGGGGCGCACCGTTGCTCTTGCTGGCTCCAGCACACCCCAGACCCAGTTCTGCGCTTGTTACCGCTTCCTGCGCGGGCAACCTCGGGCAGGTCACCCGCCGCCTCTCTGCCTTAGTTTCCTCATCTCTTCTCTGTGAGGATTAAAGCGAGACAGCGGGTGGCATGCCGGCGCCGCACCCTGTCCGTGCGACGCGTACCAGGTGCCCCCGTCCATAATAGTCCCGGGAAGGGTTATGATTGGCATCCTGTCCCCTAGACCGGTGAGTGGCTGAGGTCAGGGTCAGGGCCAGGGCAGAGCTAAGGGTTCCCTGTGACGATCAGCTCCTCGACCTCAGCCATTCGTGTGCTGCCTGCCTAGCTGGACACAGGACTGTGCAGCAGCCGACCTCAACATTAGCCCTGCCCCCAGTCTCTCTCTCAGAAATGCAGAACCGCCACCTGCCACGCTGTCCACCCATAGCCAGGGCCAGGCGATCAGTACCCGGTGTCCGGGAGCCAGGGCCGAACAGGCTCTCCATTGCCCCTGGCCTTGCCCTCCCGCAGCTGGCGGTCAAGGCCCAATTGCCCTCTGTGCGGGACCTGCAGCCTGGCCTCCATCCCGGCGCAGGGGTTCGTGTCCCCTGCGGGAGCGGAGGTGGGCATCAGGCCGTGGCTCAGCCAGCAACAAGCTGGAGTTAATACCTCTTTTGATGTTGATTTTTTTTTTTCATCATGGCCCTGACATTCAGCTTGGCAAATTGCAATTAGTGATCCGCCCGCCTCCTGCTCTGAGTTCCCATGCCAACCGCCCCGGGCACACACAGAGGCACAGGCCCCGCCCCCACCGCGGCCAGAGGAGAGATGTGGGGTGCAGGCAAGCTCTGCTGACCCACGGAGCTGGAAGGGTCCTGGCACCATGTGGTGCTGGGGGACGCAGAGAGGTAGCAGGCCCGGGGCAGGCGCTGGGGCCGGATGCTGTCTCCCAGATCCTATGGTCCCGGGGTAACTCTCCAGAGGCTGGGGGGCTGTCACCAGGCCCCTCCCTCGACCAGTGGTGTATTTAACCCTTTGTGGTAATTCTCTGTGAGCCCTCACTGTGTCTGTGGGATCAGGAAGCTGAGGTGCCTCTTCAGCTGCATCGGGGTGAGGGGGCCCGGTCACAGTGGAAGCACCTGAGGCCGTGTGACGATGTCTCTCTGGGCAGCCCCCTGGCTCACCTGACCTGGCACTGCCTGAACGAGGGGCACAGGTCAGGGCCTGGGCCGGGCCTCTCCCCAGATCCTGCCCCTGACCGTGGGTGTGGACTGAGAACATGGGGCCATGTGGCCGCCTGTACGTCCTGTCCATGCTGAGGACCCCTGGGCAGCACCCTGGACCCGCCTGTTCTCATGTGTCCTTCTCATACCCTCTGAGGCGGTACCCATGCAAAGGAGACCTGCTCAGGCTGGTGGCTAGGTCGAAGGAACATGGGGTCTGCCAGTTTCCCAGAAGAGGGTGGATGGCCTTAACCGGACCCGTGGGTGGGTGGCTCGGGCTGGGTGTCCAGCAAGGGGCCTCAGATAAGCGTGTGTTTCCCAGGGTGCGGGAAGGCAATGGCTGTCTGCGCCGGGAGATCTCCATGTCCCCTGCCCAGAAGGCGCCCAGAGGGGATGGTGCCGGGCCAGGGTTACACAATGGCTTGGTGGTGGCCATAGCCACTCATGTTCCCTCCCCTTCCCCAGACCTCAACCAGCCTTGGGGACAGGAGGCTCCTAGGTCCAGCAGGCGCCACCTGGCTCCCTCGTGTCCCCGCCTTCCCTGGTGCCCAGAGTCCCCATGTTCAGAGCGGCGGCAGCAAGGGCTGGCTCTTCCCTGTGAGTGGCCTCCCTGCAGGCTCCTGGAGCTGCCGGACTCGCTCTGTGCATTTGAACCTCAGTCCACTCTCCCCGCGTTGTCCACCAGTGCCTGGGCCTCCAGGTCTGGGTATCAAAGGAATCGCAGGTGCTCTCTGGTTTCTGAAGGGGTAGCTGCTGCTGGGCACCTCTGGGTGTTGGGCCAGGCTGTTCAGCACCAGGCGGGCCCTCCTGACACCTCTCTGCTCTCTGCACGCAGGATGCAGCACTGGGCGCGGCGCCTGGAGCAGGAGATCGACGGCGTGATGCGGATCTTTGGGGGCGTCCAGCAGCTCCGGGAGGTAAGGCTGCTGCCACCGGCTTTCCCTTCCTGGACCCTCCTCCCCGTGGGAGTAGGGGAAGGGCTTCCGAAAGGAGGCGTGAGGACAGTTTGGTGGGCATTCTCGAGGTCCCGGTGGCGTGGTAAAACACACACAGCGGACCCTGGGGGGCCGGGGGGGACCTGACTCCTTCGGGGCGTGGCCCCAGGTGACCGCGCAGCAGTGGCGCCGGGTCAGCCCTGGTGTCAGGTGTTGCGGGCTGTCGGGTGGGTGAGGTCAGTGTTGGAGAGGCAGCATCTGGGGCAGGAGGCCAGGCCCTGGAGGGTCCCGCTGAGGCAGCTGCGCGCACGAGCCAGAGAGACTGTCTGAGCAGTGCGTGGGGTGCCCAGGCCCCACAACCCCGCTCCCGGCCCTGTCAGGTCAGGCGGGAGGAGCTGAGAGCCCAAGCTGGGTGAGGTGAGGGGTCAAGGGGCGGGAAGGGTGATTGATCAGACGGAGTGGCCACATTCATCCTGGGAGATTATGTTAATGTTTGAAGTAGTGACGTGAGGAGCAGGCCATCCGTCACCCCCAGAAGGCTGTGAAACGTGTCGCTGTCAGTCTCCTGAGCCATCACTTTTTACGGGGAAAATGCAGAGCCTCAGAGAGCTGAGTCCTGGGAGGGGCTGGGGGCTGGGGGCCAGGGGTGTGGCCAGGGATTGATTGACAGGCATGCCCTGCCAGCGGTTGTCCCAGGAACAGCAGAGTGAATGGAGTCGTGGTTGGAGAGTCCGGGCCTGGGCTCGGTGATGAGACACTCCCCTGTGTCCCTGTCGTCCCTGTCAATCAGGGCCAGGTCAGCAGATGGAACCTCCGTGGGGCAGCTACCCGGGGGTGTTGTCCTTGGTCCTTAAAGCATGCTCAGTCAGTAGTGAGTGCGCAGGAAATGGGGGTGGCTGCGACGTGGGCTGTGGATGTAGGACCTCTGCCCAGGATGGGGCTCCTCTGGGTGTCTGACAAGGTGGTAACGTGGCGGGGAGAGGGAATCTGGTCTGGAGATCAGAGCCACCCACATGCTGGGTGTCCCCCCCACCCCATGGGCTAGCCTCTGAACCTCCCGCCCCATTGTTGGGCTTGAATTGCAGTAACCCCATCCCACTCTCTTCCTGTGAACTCCCGATGACTCAGCCGTGCTCGGAGGCTGGCAGAGCGTTCCGAGAAGGTGCTGTAGGAAAAGCTGTTCCGGAACAGAGCCAGTGTACGCTCGGGAATGGCGCCTGGCACTAACTGGGTTCAGTGGGCGCCGCCAGATGCAGCGTGGGGGCTACGAAGAAATGGGACTCTCCTTGGGTTGCACATTGTGTGCCTTTCCAAGTCTCACATTGGGGCAGAAGGTGTGTCCCGTGTAGGGAGTGAACCGCGCTCCTCCAGCCAAGGATCCTCCAGGCTTTGAATCCTCACCTGGAGGACCCGGTTATCTCACGGTCACGGGCAGCGCGGACCCGGGAGGTCTGCCAGGAAGAGAACAGCGTACACAGCTCATGCCTGAGATTCGGTTCTGTCCGAGAGCGCTTAAGGTGGATTCCTAGCTCAGCAGACCCACTGTGCGCTCCTGCGCTCCCTGCCTCTCACCCTTGACCCACGGCGTGGCCTGGAGGCCTGGCTGGAGGAGGAGGAGGAGGTGGCCACGACGGCTGTGGACCCACTGACGCAGATACACGCTCGCTTTTAGAAGTCGGATTTGAATCCCCTGGTCGATCGTGTTGGCTCCTAGGGTGCGCTCTTCCTGTCCTTTCCGAGGGCGGTTGAGCAATTCCAGACACTTTCATCAGTGAGCACGCCTTTCCCCACCCCCACCGTCCAGCGGTGGCTGATGTCACGCAGCTGGCTGTGGCAGGGCTGAGGCTGGGCCCGGGCTCCCGACCCCCATTCCAGGGGGCTTCTCTGCCAATGCCCCTGCTCTCAGGAAGGTGGGCAGGGTGAGCTCGGGGAAGTGGGAGCCAGGCCGGAGTGGGGGCCATGCAGGGTGTGGCTGTGGCCAGCTGGTCAGCCAGCGCAGAAATGCTGACCCAGCGTTCCCGGCTCCTCCTGGCATCTCTGGGCCTGCGGACCGCTGCCAGCTCTCCGGTGGCTCTCTGTCCTGCTCCAGTTTTTCTCACCTGCTTCCTCAGCCTCTTCCTTCCTGCTGACAGCTCTGGGGCTGCTTCTTGGCCCAGGGCCCTCTGGTGAGGTGGGCGGCCGGGGAGCAGGTGAAGAGTCCTAGAGGGAAAGGATAGTCCTGGGCGAGCCGCAGGGACCCCACCAGTCAGCTCCCACCCCAACCCTGGCCGAGCCGCCGGGGCCCACGTCCAGTGCACTGGGGAGGGCCGTGTGCCCAGCCCACACCCTGCTCCAACGGTCAGGGAATCATCGCTGCAGAGCCCTGACCCAGCTGTGGATGCTCCCGTGGGCCCGGGCACCAGCTCTCCTGCTGGGGCCACGCCCCCTCCCCAGGCCACCCTGAGCTCTTTCTAAGGTGCCTCAAACACCTTGCAGCTGGGGTGGTCCTGAAATCCGGTCCACCCTGGCCTCCGTCCCCTGAGTGGCTGCCCTTTCTACCTGTCCCAATCCAAGAGGCAGCTCTACCCCCAGAAGCTGGACACTGCAGGAACTGGCAGCTGCAACGGTTCGGAAACTGCAGACGGTGGCATTTGGGAGCGTTCCCCCTGCCTTGGCGCATTCCGCCTTCCAGCCCCACCGCGAACCCGGAGCCGGGGGGGGGGGGCATGGCTGCACGCAGCCTGTGGCCCTTCACAGGTTAGACATCTCGGTGAGGTGTGCGGTCTGTCCGTGAAGGCCCCCATCACGTGTCTTCATGTAACCCCAGGGCCAGCACATAGTAGGAGCTCCCTCTGTGGCCTGGTGCTCAGGTGCCGTTCCCACCTCTATCCTTAGACACTTCCGAGCCACGTCCTGGCCCCCCTGCCGCAAAATCAGCCTCCCCTTCCCCTGGCCCTCAGTGCTCTGGCCGTGAACAGGTCGGAAAGTGCGGCCCCCACTGCGGTCTGCCTGGTGCAGAGCCCTGGAGGCTGAGCAAGGTCCCCGTAGCCCCTTCAATGCCCCCCCCATCAGCACCATATTGTCCCCGTCGGGGGGGTGGGGGAGCAGAGAGCATATGCTTGGGCTCCAGGTTCATTTACATAATGAGACTGATCAGGATGAATAATTCATCAGCTGCCTGGGGGTGCATGGGTGGGTGGGGAGACAGCCAATCTCCCCACTCTGAAGCCCAGGTCACTTCGCTGGGTACAGCCAGGGGACTACCCCCTTCTGACTGGGTGTCCAGGGCAGAAGGGTGACAACTGTGTAGACCTGGTGGGAAAGCAAAGCAGGAGAGACCACGGTCAGACGTGAGGAAGGACCAGGGCTGGTTGGGTACAGCCGCCCCAAGGTGGGCTCCTGACCTGCGGGAGACACCGTCCTTGGGGGGGCGCCCCAGACAGGATGGAAGACCCTCTGTCAGGGGTGGGGGTTGGAGGTGAGGGAAAGCTGCCTGGTCAGAGCTGCGCTGGGAGCAGAGATCTGGGACAGCCACACCTGGCGGCCACCGGCCACCCTCTGGGAAGGCTCAAGCCAAGTCCTGATCTATGAGGGTCTTCCTCAGTCCATAACAACCCCCCCCCAAACTTGGCCTGCAGGTCACGGCAGAAATGGCCTGGAGCCCTGCCCACGTCCACGGCCAGCGCAGCCCCGGTGCAGGCCTCAGCCCAGCTTCTGCTCACCCTCGGGCCCTGCCATACACGTGGGGAGACCAAGGTCCTGGCCGACAGTCTCCACCAGCCAGTCGCATCCGGGGGCCCCAGAGGCCAGTCCTGGGTAGTGGTTGGGTGGGGCAGAGGTATCCGGGCAGAGGTGCAGGCCCGAGCCTGCCAGAAGGAGCCTCCCTGGGGCAGCCCCCCCACCCTGTCCATCCCCAGACTGCTGAGCTATGTCTACAGAGAGCAGGACCCCGGGACTAGGAGCTCCTTGTCCCCAAGTCTCCCGCTCCCTGCCTCACTGCTGTGCTTCTCCGGAGGGTCATGGCGATTCAGACCGATGCCCCCGCCCCCCACTCCCTTGGATGGTACTTCCGAACCTGTGCCGGCGCCGCGCCGCAGCCCCAGCCCGTCTTGTCTGCCCCCGGCTGTCCCCATATCCCGTCTGCTCGGCGCTCCCTGGGAATGTGTAATTAATATTTGCAGAGTGCTACAGCTGGCTCTGGCTCCCGGCAAGGACCAGAGTTTGGCCACGTCAGGGCCCTTTCCTGAGGGGCTCAGTGAGGTGGGGACAGGATCCCTGCGTAGGTGCCCTAGAGACTGGCCTTTCCGTGTCCCCCACTCCCTCTCCCTACCCTCGCTGGTGCCACCGACTCCTGAACCCCACGCACACTCACACTGGCTCAGAGAGGTTGGCTGGGGCTGCGGTGGGCCCCTGCTTGGGGGGCAGCAGGGTACCAGGGAAGCTCCAAACCCCATCAGGGTCGGGGAGGTGCCAGGGGACAGCAGCAGCCGGGGACAGGAAGGGGAGCTCCAGTCCTGTGACCCCAGGCCCCCGCTGCTGATCCTGTTAGGGCACTGTGGTCCCCAGGCCACACCCTGGCGCAGCGGACCCCGGACGAAAGACAGTCGTGGCCGTCCCAGCCGATGTGCTCAGAGGCAGGTGGGGGTGCTGAGGGAGCCCCCCAGGCCTGTCCCTGGTCCTCCCCCAGGCTCCTGGAAGCCTCCGAACTTCTGTCCCAGGGACTTGCTCCCCCTGCAGCCACCCCCCTCCTGCAGCCACCGCACGCCCTGCTCCCCTGGCCTCGATGATCTGATACGGTGCATCGGGGTGGCAGTGGTGGGGGGTGCGGGCGTGAAATATGCTGCCGGGTAGGGATCGCTGCCGCTCGGCTCCCTAAAAACCCACATATATTATTCTTTAATGGAAAGTTAATTGTCTTATTATTCCCTCCATATGGTCCTCTTGCTCAGCACCCAGCGGGGATGCGTGGGCTGAGGGGGCTCCTGAGAGGGCCTCTGAAGCATGGGGGGGCCGCCACTTGAGCATAATTGGATACACACAGGCAGATACATGGGAGCCTGGCCGGACCCAGCCGGGGCCCCTTCCTTGTCCACACGCCGTCCCCCCACCCCTGCCACCAGCCAGCCTGCTCCCCACCTCTTTCCTTCCCAGGCCCTGTCCTGGGGCGGCCCCTTCTCGCACAGCCCCCACGCACTGCATGGTCTGGGGGGTGCTCTCTCCTGTCACTGCGCGGGAGACCAGGGTTGGGGGCAGCTTGCTGTCCTCCTGCTGGCCACCTCCCCGCACACGCTCCCTTGTCGCCTGCAGGAGAAAACTCCATTTATGAGAAGCTTTTCAAAAGCCATTTCAGCTGCGGCAGGAGCTCCTGCCCCAGGGCCAGCAGACCCGCTTGGGTCTCCTGCACCCCCTCCCAGAGAGGGGGCGCAGGGAGGTCATTGTGGGGGCCGGGCTGCATCGAGACACCTGGCCCCGGGGAACCTGCTCATGTCTGCCTGCCATCCACGGGCACCAGCCACATGGAGCCTCCCCCACCTCTGGGGCTCCTGAGGTTGGGCCGGGGCCCTTCTCTACTCCCGCCCCTCCCAGGCCGGTCCTCTTCCTGCTCCACAGAGTGCCAAGATGTTGGGTGAGAACAGCCTCCCAGCAGGTGGCGGAAGCAGTGGCTGGAAGGTGGTCCCCGAGGGGAGGGGCGTGAGTGAGCATGAGTGGGTGGGTGCACCCTGGCCGTTTTGGAGTCTGGCAGCGAAGTCGGGCACAGGGGGTCCTGCTGGGTGGCCACTGCGCTTCTGGGGTAGCTTCGAGAGGGGGTGCTGCCCAGGTTCCCGTGGAGCTTGCGGAGGGGACAGGTCTGCGGGAGAGGCGCCTCCGCGTGCAATCCTCGGACCCATGTCTGGTGGTAACAGGCGGGGGAGAGGGGCCAGCGGCTTCTCGCTTGTTCCAAGGGGTCGCTGTGGGACCACATTCAAGGTCAGCGCCCCGAGGAGAGAGGACAGCCAGCTCAGAGCATGAGACAAGAACTGTGCGTTCTGAAGGCGGAACCTGCCTGAGCCGGAGCTTGAACCTGGAGCCTGGGCCCGGTTCAGCTGAATGCTGGCGGTGTGGGGGGCAGGAATGGTTGGACTTCCCATGCCGTGGGGCCCGGGGCATGCTGTCCTTCCCCTCTGAGCCTTGGTTTCCCATCTGTGAACCGGGGATCCGAGCACCCCTGTGCTCACGGGAGACGTGAGGGTCTCCAAAGGACAGGCGCAAGGAAGGGTGGCAGACAGAGCCCTGCCAATGTGGGGGTGCCTTTGTGAATCCCCCAGCGCCCTCCAGGAGCTGGTCACAGGTTTGGAAAGTTCAAACACCCAAGGCATCCTCTTTGCTTGTCTCAGCCCAGGAGTCTGGAAATTGGTGCCCTCAGCCCCGCCATCTTCGTCTGCTCGGGCTGCCCTACGGGGACCCTGCAGACTGGGCAGCTCACAAACAGCAGAGATGCATCGCACATGGTCCCAGGGACTGGGAGGCCCCTCGGCAGATCCGGTGCCTGATGAAGGCCCACTTTCCGGTCCACAGATCGCTGCCTCCACACTGCATCCTCACGGGGCGGAAGGGGCAAGGACCTGCCTAGGGCCTCCTTTGTCAGGGCACTTGCTCCATTCCTGAGCCTGCCTCCAGATGCCATCACATTGGAGGTCAGGTTTCTACATATTAATCTGGGAAAAGAGACATTCAGACCATAGCACCTGCTGATCATGACAAAATCTTTTGGGGACCTTACTGGGAAGGGCACGGAGGTCAGTGGGCCATGGGCCAGGGAAGGGTGGGTGGCTTCTTGGGCCAGGAGCCCGGGGCACCAGCTGCCGAAACACCCCTGGGGAAGGCAGGTGCAGGTGGAGGAAAGGACCCTGACACCCCAGAAGAGATCCGGAACCTGTTTCTCAAATCAGGCAACCACTGGGTGGCTTGTCTCACAGCCCCAATGGGCTCGGGCAGCCTGGGGATCGGCTTGGCTGGTGGTGGAGCAGGGGAGGTAGGAAGCTACTGGCCCTGGGCATGCAAGGTTGGGGTTAGAAAATGGAGTGGCCGAGGCCAGGGCTAAGGAGCAGATGCTCTTGAGGGGGCAGTACCAGGTAGGCTCTGTGACTGGGGTCCCTCGGTTTTCAGAGTCTCAGAGCTTTGGTCACAGCTCACCAGGCTGGCAGGTGGGCGGGTGGGCAGCACCGTTCTCCGGGGCTGTGCAGGTTGAGAGCCCGCAACTTTGCTGCAGGCACCTTGCCTGAAGTGGGCACCCCTCAGCCCTTCCATCTTGGGAACCTGGGGTGTTTGTCAGACTTTCCTAAAGCAAGACTCTCCCCCACCCCTGGCCCCTGCACCCACCTCTGGGGGGTGCCAGG